>JABUQX010082724.1:0-2500 GCA_015478945.1 Trachelipus rathkii | reverse complement strand
ATAAAAAAAAATATGACGAAAAAAATATAAAAATAAGTGAAAATATTTATACATAAAAAAAGAGCTTATTACAGCTGAGCTAAACCTAAATACGTTGCCAAATTTGGTGTTTGTGACCAAATTTACGAGTAAAGAGAGAATAAATTTAAAGAAGTTAATTTTTTTTACCATCCAAAGGGGGGGAAAAGGACTCCAAGAAAATGGAGAGAAGAGGAGAGTTCCAGAAGGAGGAGGAGGGAAAAAGGAAGGAGTCCATAGGAGTAATTGAGATGCAAAATGTGTCCAAAGCTTTCATGTCTTTTTTTCCCATTTTTAACTTCCTGTAAAATATTTCCATTCAAGAAAGAAAGGAATTTATTACCGAAAATCTTTCACTATTTTGAATTTTGTTTTTAAAATAATTTTTGATGACTTCCTTTTTTATATTTTTTTATAATTTCATTATGAGAAAATTGATTAATTTTTGTTTCCCCATCAATTATTATTATTATTATTATTATTATTATTATTATTATTATTATTATTATTATTATTATTATTATTATTATTATTATTATTATTATTATTATTATTATTATTATTATTATTATAATTTATTATTATTATTATAAATTATTATAATTATTATTATTATTATTATTATTATTATTATTATTATTATTATTATTATTATTATTATTATTATTATTATTATTAATATTATTATTATTATTATTATTATTATTATTATTTTTATTATTATTATTATTATTATTATTAATATTATTATTATTATTATTATTATTATTATTATTATTATTATTATTATTTTATATTATTATTATTATTATTATTATTATTATTATTATTATTATTATTATTATTATTATTATTATTCTTATTATTATTATTATTATTATTATTATTATTATTATTATTATTATTACTGAGTTTTTGCGTGTGATGATTTTTTCATAATCAACAGACCACAATCCTATTAGGGTTAATTGAAAGGATTGCATTTACATTTCTTTGAGTAGCTACCAATTAACAAAGAAAGTATCCCCGAGTTTTACTGCTTCAGTAAAACTTTTTTTAAAATTCTGAAGAGAAAAATAGGTAATATTAAATGTAAATTAACTTTCTAAATATTTAATTATTTTTTCATATATATATATATGGTTGGTAAAATTGGTATGTTATGATAGCAGTTAGTATATATATATATATATATATATATATATATATATATATATATATATATATATATATATATATATATATATATATAATATAATATTGAAAATTTAAAATATGGTAAAAGATTGAAAGGTTGAAACATTATAAAATAATTAATAAAATAGCTAGTATCGAAGTAACCAAAACATCTAAAACGATGTTTTGGCTTACTAAAACGTTTGGTGATCAGATTAATTTTTTAAAGTTCATATTAAAGTTACTCATACAGATACTTACTTACATTGGTTTTCATCACATTCATTTTTTGCAAAGAGGAAGGTGTGACCATGGGACAATTTTTAAAAGCTTGTACAATAAGTAGTCCTCAAATATTAGAAGAAGAAGCAAAACATATTAAAAGATTTAAAATTTTAAATATCCAAACGTTTTTGTTATAAATAAAGTTATAAACAAAGTTCTGATATTATTTGCATTTTTACTAAAATTTTATACTATTTTCAAACTTTTACAGAGTTTGCCTCCACTATGTAATGAGGCATAATATCTTGCAGAAAAACATACAAATGCAAAGTTATGAACGCAGTATTATCCAATCCAGAGTAACATATAATGAGTTGGTAGTTTTTAAAATTGCTAAATTTTTAATAAAAAAAATTTATGAATTTTATATCTTCATTTTTAAATTACTTTTCTTTTTTTTAAAAAATTTTTTTTTATTAAAAATTTGTTTTATTTACTTTAAAGCACTAAAGCAATAACACAAACGCCACACCCCCGATCAATTGATTTATCATTGCTTCATGTCATATGTAGTATGCATTGTTTTACAAACTCACAAAATTATAAACATTTTTTTTTTTTTTTTTGTAGATAATATCAAAGTAAAAAAAAAAAAATTCTTCTTTATGTAATTAAATGTTATTTTCAAAATTAGAATTTAGTTAAATTTATGTTTTATTACATCAAAACACGATAACATGATAACAAGATAACATGTACATAAACTCACAATAATAATAATAATAATAATAATAATAATAATAATAATAATAATAATAATAATAATAATAATAATAATAATAATAATAATAATAATAAAACAACCATAATAAAAATAAAAATAAATAAATTAATAAATAATAGTGAAAGCATAAATTTATTTCTGAAGGAAATAAAAATTTACTCTCAGTGGATTTAAAATTGTTGTTTTTGTTTTTAAGATCCACTTTTTCCTTTTAGTCAAAGTGAAAAGAGAGAGGGAGAGGGAGGGGGAGTGGAATACGAAGATTAAAAATAATTTCCAAGAAATCTTGAAAGAAAA
>JABUQX010082723.1:17500-26243 GCA_015478945.1 Trachelipus rathkii | reverse complement strand
AAATATTTCCACACTGTAGATTTTAAAGTTTCTGTTAAATCTTTCTACTACTTGAGTTTTCGTTTCATTCTCTGTAGCGAAACCAATGTATTCTATGTTTTCTAAATAGCTCTCTTGAGTTGTTTTATTTATGAATTCGAGTCCTTTATCCGTATGTATTTTTCTAGGAATTCTTTCCTTAAAATATATTTTGAAATGCCTCTGCGATATCATTTCCAGTTTTCTTTTTAATAGGAGTAGCCCAGCGTATTACTGAATTATATCTATAAACTGTTTAATACGAAATTCTATATTTTACTTCAGAGATTTATATCTTTGCATTTGTCTACTTAGAATTCAGCTTGCCATTGAATCATCAACACTAAGAGACATCAACTCTTCTCGTTGAAAATTTGTCTTATCGGTTTATTGCAATGTGTAAACGTTTTGATGATCTAGCCAGTCCTTAACTATCTTAGAAGATAACCCACTTTTTTTCGTACTAAATCATTGATTCCTGAGTATCCAGTTTTAGGATTAAAATATAATTCTCTCAATTTTTCAGAGCCCGATTTCGCGAGCTCTTTACCCCGTTTTTTGATGGTAAACCCATTCCGAATCTTGATTTCATTCCCATAACTCCTGACTAATCTCGCGTCTTTTCTAATGTACTCTGGTTCATTAGGATCTAACGCAAATTTCACTCGCTTGTTTTGCTAATAAATCATCTGCCGCATTTCTCTCTTTCGTATTTTTATTTTTATTTTAAAATAAATTTATATCATGGTTGTTTATAAAGCCTCATATCTAAACTGTTAACACCATTATATCCTTCTTTTAATCTTTTGTGTAACTTTCGTACCTGGGCCGCAATATGAATAATTTCTTGTTGATATCGTGAAATGATCCGATCTTCAATCAGTTTCCGATTGGAAACATTATTATGTAAATTTAAATGCATTTCTCGGTAAAGGAAGTTTCTTCAACGCCGAATTTAACAATCCTGAACAGTTTCCGTCTTTAAAAATTAATTTTCAATTCATTAATATTATGTTTTGATTCCAAGGGTTAAGTTTATGTGATTAGTCTCAATGAAAATTTTTCTTTTATGAAACTTTTCGAGTTGTATTGTAAATATACATTTAGTTTAAGAGAAAAAAAACTTTTTAGGTACCATATATAAGACTAAAATTAGGCTTGATATCTTCCTCTCCTGGTGGTAATTTTTTATTTATAACGATGTAACCAAATGGTTCGTTTCCAAAAAGTTTTCGCAATAATTTAACGGAAATTCTTCTTCACGTCATATCTTTTGAAATGAAATCATTAAAAAATATTAACTAAATCTTTTATAGGCAGGCAATGAGAACAATATAAACACATTAGCATTGGATCGTATTGTTTGAGGAGGAAGTTTAAAATAGTTTTGACTAATTAATATAAATAGAGCTTGTATTATTATGTCTTCCTCTCGTATAATAATCTTCATCTTTACTTTGATTTGAATCATTCATTATATCATCAAATACAAATAAATTTTCTTCTTGTTGTTAACATCCTTCGGGTCTAGAATTTCGGAAGAATCTTCATAATATTCTACCTTATATTTTGATTTTTTACGCTTTTTATGTAGATTTCTAATAAATTAATCAATATCACCTCTTCCTTTCTCCAATAATTCAAGAACTTCGTTTTTACTATATCTCTTATCAAATCCTGATTTTATTAAATTTAGATTCTGGCTGGTGTAAAGGACTTTCCAAAAACAAATAAATTATTATAATCTAACCACTTATCCATAAGTAATATTCTTAGTAGCAAATTCGTTTTACCGCATCCAGGCTCACCAATAATTAGAATTCTACAGTTAGGAGATGGTAATAGGAAATGATGTTCTTGATTATTTTTGCTCTTCTCATCTTTCACTGGATAGAATGTTTTCCGATGATTTATATAGAGAAAAAATACTAACAAAACTATATATAAAAAATTTTTTTCGTTATGGTAAAGTTGCCATACGAAATATTATAACAATTTTTTATATTTTTTTTTTGATTAGCTTGGTGCCTCGAGGCATCACTCCAAACTATGATATTCTTTTTTATTATTCTTTTCTCAAAACTAACTTAAAACTAACATAAAACTAACATGCAATATTTCTTAGATTTTTTGTTTTTTTTTTCTCTAAAACCTAACTTAAAACTACTTACAACTAACATGCAACTATTTTTTAATTTTTTGTTTTTCTTAAACCTAACTTAAAAACCTACTTACAACTTAAAATGTTGGCGCCAACTAACTTATTTTATAATGTCCTAAAGCTAATGTTTTATAGTATTTTCTAATATATCGTTTATCATCATTTCTCGATAATGCTATTTTATTTACTTGTGTGGTATACAAATCATGTTTTTTACTTCGTATTAAATTTTAGTTTCCTATATAGAGTTTCTTCCATAAATATTTTTTTATAGTCATCAATGTTAATCGTTTGATTGATAACGCTTTTTTACTTCCTTTCGCTTTCTTAATTTCTTTATTTTCCAATGTTTTAAAAGAATATAATTTTGATCTCAATCCAATGAATTCTGTGATTGGTTTTCCAACCCTTTCATCTTTCATTTTTTCTAATGCTATTTTATTATTTTCTGAATATAACTTATGCTCTTTTGGATAATCAGATGTATCGAACAGTTTTATATTCCTTTTCATATCTTTATAATATATCCATTTGTTTACATAATCAGCATAACTGAATCTGTATCTTAAACAATAATTTGCTTTTTTCATCTATATTTATTTTTTATGATGATTATAATTGAAGAGTTATACATTAAAAGTTTTACTGTAAACTCTAAAATAGACATTTCCTACATAGATAGATTTATCAAATCTTAAGTTTAGTTTTTTTCATATGACAAGGCTAAAATTAAATTCGAGAATATTTTAAAACGATTCAAAATAATTTGGTATTTACTAATTTTTGAGGCTTGACTTCTCAATTTTTAAACTAAATCGTACCATTCCAACTCTATTTCTTATATGTTTTCCCATCGTTTTACCAAACACCGAGATTGTTCATTAATTTATAGAAATCTTTTTCAAATTCATTCTTCGCTTCCTTTCTCTTTCTCGTGTTAAGATCAATGTATTGATTTCATCCAATCGCTCTGATCAAATTCTAATATTCTATGTATTTTTCGTTAGTTCAATCCAAAATTCAAACACGGTTTTAAAGAACACTAGAGTTCTTTATTATATACTGTTCCGGAATGTTTTCAATTTCTGGAACTACTTCTTTATTAAATTTATCTAATTTTTATATTTTCTGCTGCTAAGGGGTAATCGTTTATGTAAATTGTGTAGTTCTTTAGGATATTTCAAATCAAAATCCAAAAATATCATTACCTTTTTTTAGAATTCATCCACTTGATGTTCCAAAACATCAAAATCGTTAATGTTTTTCATCCATTTAAAATTTCCCGTAAGGCAAATACTGAGACATTGCCCAACCATACAAATTATTAGCATCTAAATAGTTGATAGTAACTATAGCGGGTTTATTTCGTATCATAAACTTTCTGAATTATATTTTATTATTTAGGCTTTCGCCATATCTATGGGTGTATTAGATTACTGATTCCTTCCTCTAATCCCCTTTCATATTAACGAACATATCCGGATCTTTACAATAAATTGCTAATTTTACTTTTCGTTTTCTAATTTCAATAATGCATCCCAAGATAACCCTGGGAGATGTAAAATAACGTGCTGGATCTAATTTATAAGTATCTAAACACAAGTTGTTCTAAAATTTTCAAACACATCCGCTAATAATAATGTGTCAGATTTTAAGTATAACATATGGTAATCTTTAAATGTTACTTCACAATTAACATTTTTGTCCAGATAGTCTGTGCATGTTTGTAGTCCTCATATTTCGTATCTCATTATTAAAATATTATAAAATTTCTCTTTTTGTAGGTAATTTTTTCCATGATTAAATTTTGTATATCGATCCATCCAGTTCGTATGGAAAATTCCTTTACGGTTTTAGTAGCTGAAACTGTGTCATGCTTGATAATATTTGTAATTAAATTCTTTAAATTTTCATTTTTATACATTGATGCCAGTTTAGCTAGGGACGATGACATAAATCTAAAACTATCGAGGAATCTCAACCCATGCTTGTCGAGATTGTCCTTTCATCAACTTTTATAAACTGACTGAAACTTATATAAGTTTCACCGTTTCTTTTTGGGGAGGGGGAATTTGCTTTTAATTCAACCCGGTCGGGTACTACCAAATTCTTTCAAGGAATAAATGAACATCGTATTCTCCTTAAAGATGCCTTATTTTTAAAAAAAATTTAGGATTTCTAATTTGGCAAATTAGCACTTGGTGAGGCAGGTCCTCTATTATTCTCCTGTTAAATGATATGGTCTTCTACTTTAATATCGTATTTCTTGTATATTCTCTGTTTACATAACATTTAACAAATGGTTTTATTTTCATGATTTAATTGATCTTCAAAACTTAAACTTCAGTCGATAATTTGTGTTCTCTTAGACACTTGATTTTCTTTTGATTTGAAATTAAAATATTCTACAAAGTTTTAGGCGCTTCTGTTGCCTTCGATATTTCGAGGCTTTAAAATATTTCATCTACCATCACATTTCGTAAACAGCAACCAACTGTTTTGGCTGATGCTTTCTGTAACGTTAATGGTATAGGCATTCTTTAGGATCTTGGCTGACGTCGTATAGTATCTTTTGTAAAGTGCTTTCAAAATCTGCATATATAACAAATGGATGTCTGAAGTGGTTTATAAACTACAGTTTTAAATTGAACTTGACCTTCTGATAATTCCATTCTTACCGTTTTATGAATACTACATTCTGGTAAATGATTATCTAATAATTCTTTTTTATTAAAACTAAACAAACAGAATCGACATGGATAAGTTTTCTCTTTATGCTTATATTATTCTTATGAACTGGCTCAAAGTTCATCAGTATATAGCGTATTTTTATCATTTGAAATTGGAAGTTCAATCAACAATGTTTAGTTTCTCAAAACTTTTTGTAATTTCTTAAAACGGTATAATATTTCTTTTCTCATCTTAGTCCAAAATACGTTAAACTGACACATCGTTTCTGATATTTCAAATTTATTAATCCTGATTTAGTTTAACTGGGAATTCTATTCCTTTCCAATTATATTTTTCTGATTCCAGCTTTACTCTATTAGATTATTTTATTATTATTATGACCTTCATCTAAACAATCAATCTGGCTATACACCATTTAAAACATTCATTGTCCTTTTTGTTATGTGGAATACACTTTATTAATCCGAATTTGGGTTCTTATATTTTTGATGGAGTTTCAATTATATGAAGAAGCTCTTTAATGGTTTATATTTTAGCTATCTTTTTTTAAAAAAATCTAAAAGGTTTATATTATTATCCATCCCTGACCCCTTCTCTTGTAAAATTTACCATATTATTTCTTCAATTTATTGAATCATTTCATGAATAGTATCTTATATTTGAGAATTATTTGTTATACTTGTCATGGAACCGCTATTAAACCAATTTTGAATTGTTTGTTTTTAGCATATTTGGTTTAAATATTTTATAAAATTCGATTAAAAATAGAGGGACTCAGTTTTAAATTTTTCCCAATTTTGTTCTTCAATTTTTTGTCTGAATTATACTTCCATATTATTAATATACATCCTCGGATCAATGATTTTTATATTGGAATATAACAATATGCTTTAAAATTACCTTGAATATTCTCGATCAATTTTTATAATCACATTGCATCGAATTTTCTTTGAATGAACTTACTTTTCTCGTGTATGTTTAAGGTTTTTAGAACGCTTTTATATACAAATTTGAGCATAAATTCTTGTTCTATCATCAAAATTCATTTCAAATAAGCAATGAGTTTATTGGTATTTTCACATTGCTTTATTAACTTTCTTAAAATGACATTTTAAAATTTTAGAATCAAGTTTGATAAGATCTCACAAGTTGTCATATTTATTATAATATTTTTATTATAAGTGTGAAGTCTAGAAGATATAACTACTTTCCAACCAACTGTATTTTACTTATAAGATTTTTTTTTATTATAACGTCGCTTGTAATTTTAAATTCTTTTATTTTCATAAACTAAAAAAAATTGAAATTCATAATTTTTCCGAGCTTTGATTTTATAATAGGGGCTAATTTTTCTTCTAAATTTTTTATTCTTCTTGAAAAACGTTCTTTATCTAAAATTATAGAAGTTAGCCCATCGTTTGCTCTATCATAATTATCCATCTCGAAAATATAATTATTTTGTGAAATGGTGACTTTCTTTTTATTTTTGTTCATTTTTTATTTCTTTATTTATTATAGGAAAAATAAAAAAATATTATTTTATCCTAAAACTCATCAAGTTCTTCTATTTTGCTTTCATGTAAATTTTCTCTATCTTTTATATTTTTTTAAATTATCTCTAATAATTTTTTTCTAATAAAGTTACCTTAAATATAATATCAAATTTGAATTCCTCATACTTGAAAACCTATATATCAATACCTTATTTATCTTTCTATGTTAAATAGAGACAGATATTTAACATTTAAAACTTTCAAAATATGAAAAAATCATTTAACATCCGTGGATTTTTATAAACATTTTTTTTTTATGAACTTCTGTTTTTCAAAAATAAAAAGTCCTAGAAATGATAAACTTTTAATTAATATATTTAAATGAGACTTCGTATATAATATTATTTTAATGAAACCAAATTTAAATTTGATTTTCATGAAATTTTTACCTAATTAAAAAATATTTTTTTCCAATTATTATTATATTACATTAACATGATAATATTCTTAGTTGTTTTTATAATATTTATCAATAACTTTCTCTAAATATATTCTTGGTGAATATTTTAATGGTTTATTATTATTGTTTTGTGTATATTGCGAATGAGAAGCTTCATAATAATACTTAGAATTATTATTATTATTTATTTCAAAATAATTTTTTAAAAAATTACATAATTTACAATTTTCGTTAGTTTCCCGTTTGTGGAATGAACATACTATTTCCATATTTATTTAAGAAATTTTGTTATAAATAAATTTTGGATCTTTCATTCTTTTTAAATTGTCATAATTTTCATTTGAAGATGATTTAAAAAAGGCGAGCTAGATTTTCTTCTAAATTTTTTATTATAAAATTTTTAAAAATCTGTTGATTTTTCCTTTCATTTTCTTAACTAAAAAAAATGTCTTCAGATTTTTTTATCATAACAATTGCATGTGCAAATGTGACGAATTTTTCTAACTTGAAAAAAAATTCAAAATATATAATAACTCGAGTACCTTCACAATAGTTGATTTTCCGTATGTTGTTTAATACGTTATATTTACTAACCACTGCACTCACGAGCTGCAGATGAGATGTGTTATATTTACTAACACTTCTCACTGCACTCACGAGTGCAGTGGATTTGTAAGACTTTCTAAAATATCAACTAGATTCGAACTAGCTTACTTTGCGTCTGAGGCAAAGACTCTAACCACTATGCTATGTGGTAGACTGAGATAATAAAATTAGAACTTGTACTGAACAACAAAAATTTTCATCTGAAAATATTAAAAAAATTCAAAAAGGTTTGAACCAACGACCTCACAAACTCAAGGCAAGAACGATAACCACTACGCTATGAGATCATTAATAAGCAAGCGCTTGGAACTTTTACTGCTTTTGAGATATTCTATTTTTAAACTTTTTTAAAATAGCTCCTTTAATATTCATTTTAGGAGTAAAACACATGGAAGCAAATGTACTTTATTTGGAATTTTCTATATAATTGATGCTATAAAATCTCACACCTTCAATATTAATTAACCCGTACCTTCAATATTATTTTTATGAAAAATTTATATAAGTAAAATTAAAGCTCTTTTGACTCTCTATAAAACTATCCTTATGAAATGTTATGTAACTAGTAGGCAAACCGCTCAGAGACCAAAGCGACGGAGCATCTGGTAACAAAATTAAAAAAATATATCACATCTTCGTTGAGGTGGGGGCCGCAGCGGCCTCCACCTCTTTTTAAATATCTTTCCAACTTCACTCCCGTAAACAAACCTTTACAAGTAGTATGTAAAACGGGGAGCGAAGCGTCTTCCGGGACACCTCCGAGTGAAACGAGGGGTGGGCCTGTAGGCCCCGTTTTACATACTACTTATAGGAATATATATTATATTTTTATATATATTTATTATATTATATATATATATATATATATATAATATATATATATATAATTTATTTATTTATATTATACTACCACATATATATTATTACATATACGATTATATTAAATACTACTAGAGTATTCCTGCTAACGCACCGTGTTTTTACTGTAAAGTCTTTCTGTGAAAATGGCTTAAACATATATATTACATTATTTTAATAATGTTTATAGTAACTGTAATCATTTTTTCATTTCATTAGTTATAAGAACTAGTATTTTTTTAATTTATTTATTGGGTAATGCTAATTGATTGGTTATAAAGGAAATGGCTTATTTCTATAGTATTTAAACATATTATTTACAAACATAGTATTATAAACACATTTCTGGACTCAACATCTCGAGACGTTTCTCGCATCCCCGCTTACGACTTCTGAGCAGAATGCTGCCATTATATGAGTTAAGCGTACTTTAATAGGGTTATTCTTATATTTTCG
>JABUQX010082723.1:0-12500 GCA_015478945.1 Trachelipus rathkii | reverse complement strand
TTTCCCCCGATTTTTATAAAAATCACAGGACTATACTCTAAAAAAAATAAAATGAAAGAATATAATAAAAAAAACAAACAAACGGGTGGTCTCTTAAGTTATTAGAGAATAATATGTTACAGCTTCTGCAAAGTTTTTAAAACTCCCAATGGATTTTCTTATAAAAAAATAAAAAGAAAAAAATCTTAAATTAAGGCTATACTTAAAAAAAAAAAAATGAAAGTTATAAAAAAGACAAAAATGATTTGTCTTTAGTAAGCTCTATTTCATTGCTTGGCAAACAAACAGGGGGGAGAATTGGAGGTTTACAACCTTTTTCTTTTCAATTCTACAGCTGGTCTATGAATAGGAAGTAAATACACATACGCTGGCCCTCATTAAATATCTTAGTGATTTTGCTAGATAGCAAAAGACTTAAGACCAATTTATAGTCTAATTTTCAAAAGATCGCTTAAAATTATTGAATTTATATTTGAATTGTCTAGTGAGTTGACGTTCTCAGCAACTTCCTTCCCCTTTACCAAATGTCGTTATTTAAGACCTTTACATTGAACTCTTGTAACAGCATTTTGTTTTTATAATTTAACTAATTCACTTTTTTGCATTTTTTTATACACTCTTCCACATCTTTCATTACGCTGTATGAGCATATATATTATTTATATTAATCCGTATAATATATCATATACGACCGTACTTAATGATACTTTATAGATCTCAGTTCAAAATAATTACTATACCATACCCTATTAGTCACCTCATATTTATCACTGATACTTATATCCGTATTACTAGTATCATTCTAACTGCAAGGGTAGTATTCTTACATAGTACTACACCCATTTCGCTTCCACCTGAATCTCATTCATTTATATATAATATTTTATTTATGTTATAGCTAATATTTTATATTTATATGTAAATATATATATTATATATATCTATATATATATTATATATATATTATAATTATATATTATTAGGACTTATATAATATATATATAGTTTCATTTATATATATTAATTATTATTCATATATCAATTCGCTTTATATAAGCATAGTATTAATAATTATCGAAATACTATAGTATATCTTATTAGTAAATTATATTTATATATAAGTATATTATTTTATATATATTTAATATTTATAATGTTGAAATGTGAGGGTGGTTTCAGCAGTCAAGGAATAAGCTATAAAGCGTTACATTTTATTCAGGACCTAGCAGCTATAGAGCGTTTGTGACTCTGCTCATATTGTACGTCATTTCTCAAATAAGGTGGTGTAGATATTCCAATATTGCATACTTCATTCCCCTAATTTTATCACTTCTAACTCATAATCCAAGATTGGAACATAAGATAATATAATATTATTAAACTCTCTCGCATTAATATTATACTATAGATTCAAGCCAATATCTAGTACGGGAAGCATTGAAAAAGAAAAGTATCAATTTATTATCGTATATCCTAACTATAATATATATCTGCTATAATAAATATGGCGTTAATAATTTAAATTTCATTAGTAAATTAATATGCGAGCGTATATATATAATATATATATTGAATATTATAAGCGATATGATATTTATATATGATCATAATAATCTTTATATACATTATAGCGGAGGTTATAATCTCTTAATTATATATATATACTATACCGTTATATATTATAATATTATAGATATATATATATTTTATATATATAGATATATAATTATATATATTTATATATAAATATAACATATATATATAAATAATATTACTAATATATATATGTAAAGGTATAGCAGGACTTCACATATTTTCTGAAAAATTATCTAAGTTCAAAAAAATTTCTGTTCAGAAAAATTAAGTTAAGTTAAATTTTTAAGAAAATTCTTTAGTGACAAGCTTCTGGAATTATGCCAGAAGCATTGCACTAAGTTTTTTTTTCTAATAACTAACTTAAACTTAAACTTTCTGAACTTAGAATTTTTTTTGAACTTAAATTTTTTTTCCAGAAAATATGAACTGATTCCTGTTGATCTACCTTTACCATTATATATATATATATTACTATATATATATATATCTATACTACTATATATATATATATACATACTTATACCTGAGTATATAATTATTATACTATATACCCCCCCACACTACAATATATATTATATATAATATAGTATATATATATATATATATATTGGATTATAATATTACTATACTATAAGAAAGCAATATATATATATATATATATTATATATATATACATTATATATATATATATATAATATATATATATATATATATAGTCCCTGTTCGAAGAGTATCAATACTACCGTAATTATCTATATAATTTTACTTAATAATATTCAATTCCACTCTATTTCCTCCAAATATACGCCCGGTAAGTTGGGATATATCCTATCTTACCCCCGGACAAACAACGTAAAACTATCCTTCAGTAGGAACTGAACCATGACTTACACAGTCAAAAGCATAGCAGCTCACTTAATCTATTTATCCCTCTCTTACTATACTATTAGCTAGAAATCGTCGGAGTTGCAGAAAAATCCAAACTAAGCAGTATCTACGGGACGTGCCCGAGAACCTCCCTTATTGGTCATCGTCATATTTGTATAGTTCGTGAGTCATTCCCATGACCATGCTCATACGGCCTAACAATCATTACCCGCAGCCCAGAACAGCCCGCTCGTATTTACTCCTTAACTTATGACTCCTTTATACTTCTTCGCCCTAATTGTCACACTTCTCATTCTCATCTCTAGAACATTTCCCGCACGTACCTGCTTCATACAATCAACTTACTCATGTCGCCAGCGACTTGTCCTAGTAATTCCCAACACATCACATTATTAGTCATCATCATGTCATTTAAACAATATACACTGTCATTATTCTATTCACTATGATCTTCCTCTAACCATTCTCACAGATCGTTCGCTTGACTTTCATTATTCTTCTCCATTTCCCCTCTCTCTTCACTACACATAACTCTTACTACGTTCATTTCCTCATTATAGCTAATCTTTCTCACACTTATCACGCCTATCATTCTCCATCTTTAACACATTGAAATTTTAATCCTTATATCTACTTCATTATTACCAAACTTAGTTTCCTGTCATCTTAACTGCTCTACAATCTAACACATATAACAACAGAACTGTCAAATACCCTCACTGCTAAACCCCTAGTGACATCAAGACTAATGTTCCCTTTTACATCACCACGATATTTATGTGATTGTACCAGCCACTTCCGCCATTCACAACGTATTGTTACTTATCTCTACAACTAGCATGAACTGCTACTGATCCTTTATTCGCTGCGATACACTATCACTATCTTTCCCATAACAAGGTACTTCTACAATTAGACATTAGTGTTCCCAGGATCGTGGCGCTGCTCACCACTGTGTCTCTAACATAAACTTTGCAACCACCACCAAGGACTCACTCATAACACTTACCACAAAACAAAATCACTTCCAGCATTCATGTATAGATACTGATCGCGGGATTGAATCCTCCACTTCACCCCCCCTCTCTCTCATACTTATGAGCCCATTCGGCACAACCCGATCGTCTTCTCTCTTCTCCTCTCTTCTTCTCTTCATCTATCCTGAAAATATTATATTATAATCTATATAATATAACGTGAGCATTCAATCAGTTTCCACTATTAACATCTATGGCTAAGTCTCATAATTCATAACATTCATTTACTCTATAATAGTTATAACTAAATAGCATCGACTATATATTCCTCATTATATGATAATAATTACTTAGCCTAGTTTGTGTATAATAGTGCGTATATCGTTCTTCTAATATAATGAGTGTAGGGCTCCTATATCGACGCTTTCTTGCTTCTCTCTTTTACTTCTTCTTCCTGATGAGGCTAAGTATACGCCATGTGGTACAGAAAATGAGTAATGTAGCCGATGCGGGATCGGAGGCAGGAAAAGTTTACGACAATCATAGAAAAGCCTAAGACCAGAGAAGAACATTGGTCCTCGGTAGAAAAGAAAAGCCCAGTCCTTTACCGACCCCATCTCAACGGTACCTAATAGCTTAGTGAAGACATCTTCGATCAGTCAGTCAGAACTCACCGACTTGCAAAGCATTCAGTGGATGACCAGCGTGACCCCTTACCTATGTAGTGTCCGTCAATGTAAGGATTTCATCTTTGGCCCAGTGGGGCCAAAACCATCACCCCTCCTCACAATTCCCGCCATCGACTGTCTCTGTTATACACTTTACTTCTTCGCCGCTCTGCCAAAACTCTCACTTCTATCTCAAACATTCGTTACTGACTTTCACTCCACTTTTCTTCTTCTCTCCCAGGCCGGGTCGGTTCCCAAATACATTCGGCCACTAATAATCCGCTTATACCAACTGAACAGTCATTTATCCTCTGCATCATGATCAAACCATCTGAACACACTTTCATTATTTCTCATTCACCCATTTTTCACATCCACAATAACTCTCTAATAAGTTCATTACCTCTATTTTTTAAGTCAAATTCTTTGCACACACTAGCCCCCCACTAATAACTTGCTGCCATCCTAAACAGTGAACTTTAGATACTATTACTTCTAGTTACTATTCCAGACCACAGATTCACTACATTACTTACTCACTAACTACACAGTTACAGCACCTATTACCTCTCATTGTCCGACGTCGCAGTCAACACTCCAAGTGGCGACTTGAGTCCAGTAAATCTATTACATTCACATACCAACTGATAATATAATTGCACGCAGCACCTTCTCGCAGTTGCCATTCATCCACACTGCCCACTTCCTACATCACGAATGCTTATGCACTGTGACCTTTCCCTCTTCATCGCAAATCATCCATACCATATTAAAGATATTTAATCACTCAGACATTGTTTCCAGCTGCTCACGCAATCTAACATAATACTTCACAATCTGATGTAAGAAGGAAATGTCTTTCACTTCACAATACGCCATCATCAGCCTCTACTACTCTGTATCCACATTTAGCCTTCCAAGCCCCTTCCTTTATCACACCCTGCCATCAACTCCCTTCTACTAATACCTCTTAAACAGTCTCGCTCAGATGCATCAGCCAGACAATACGCCACAATCATCGCACATCATTAATAGTGATTAGTGGCACCTGCACTCATTTCCATTCTCCAACTCTATTCTAATTACCACTTTGCCCTGCGTATGACTTCCAACTTCCCTAATTTTTCATAGACCCTCATTCAATATACAAGAATGAACTAACAAGAAACATCAACACACCTCTGTCCACTCGCTACTATTAATCCCAAAGCCACAATCTATTCATTGACAGCCCATCTTCATTGGCTTACACACCAATTCAGAGGTTATTCGTCCATTAACCTATTATCTTTTGATTCCTTACAGAAAGTACCTTACCCAAACATCATCTCTATATCACTAACTACTGCCATGCAAAGCGTTCACCTATTCATAAACAATCCACTTCATAGCCTGTTGCAAATTCCATAAAAACCTAAATACAAATTTATCTATATATATAATATTATATAATATATTAATATATAATAAAAAATATTTCAGATTATCAAATAAAATAAAATACCTATAAAAATATTTTAAAATTATCAAATAAAATAATTAATATACCATATATATAATATATATAATAATATAAATTATATAGAAATATTAAATATAGTGTTCCGGTGACAGGTCAATTGATAATGGCTCCAAGTAAATGAAAAATTCAGAAATTCTGAAGACAACCAGATCGAGCAATATTTTCAGGGAAGTTCTTTTATTAAATAGAATAGGACAACGGTAACTAAACCAAAAATTTTAGCCTAGAGTGCCTCAAAGACTAACCACTAATCCCAATGGCCAAGACATAGCATTGCTCATCCATTAACAAGGTTTAGAATTCGACAGCGACAAGATGAGATCTTGATTAATTTGAAATAATGCTTATAGTAGGACTTGTGTGTTTTTGTTAACTGTAGAGATTAGTGAGAAACCGTGTGATTTAAAAAAAATCCACCATAAATTTAATTAAAAGTGTCTTGAAGATGCATTCTAATGCGGGCCGGATTGTGTTCCTCGCGGATCGGGTTTGGCCCCGGGCCGTATTTTGGAGAACCCATAGGTAAGGCATAAATATTATATATTATATATATATATATATATATATATATTTATATATATATATATATATATAATATAATATATATTATGATATATATATATATATATATATTATATATATATATATAAAATATATATATTATATATATTATATATATAATAATATTATATTATAATATATATATAATATATATTATACTATAATATATATATTATATATATATATATATTAATATTATTATATTATATATACTATATATATATATCTAACATAGTACTTGTATATTATAGAAAATGTTTCAAGTTTTTCTGCCTTTCTATAATTATCTGATTATATTATATATATATATATATATACTATATATATATACCATATATATATTATAATATATATATAAATATAAATAATATATATATACTAATAATAATATATATATATATATATATATAATTATATATTATATAATTATTTCAATTGTTTAATTATATAAATGTTTCATAATTTACGAAAAGTTCATATATTCCTATTATATATTGTTGTTGTTATATATTATTATTACAAATTATTATACTTATTATTTTTTATTATATTATTATTATTATTATTATATATGTATATTATTATTATATTATTATTATTATTAGTTATTCATTATTATTATTATTATTATTATTATTATCTTCCTCCTCTCCCCAATATTGGGGGGTGCTTAACAAACACCGGAACAGAAAAACAGTAGAAGAATGAACATGACGTAAGTCTAAAAAAAAAAAACACCCCATCTTCCCGTTACACCTATTATACCCCCAGGCAAGAAACTCGTCCGCCGATACATAAAATTCCAACTAGGCTTTTGGGCGGCCGCGACGGACCTCATCACTTTTTTGTATCATCAGTCACTCCTGTTAATGCACCATTTATCTCGCCTCTGCCAAACTCACAGAATACTTCCATGGCATTCCTTCCATCACCAATCCCCTCAAATACTACTATTTATTAGTAGAGTAAACTCGCATGCATTCAGAATAAAAATACAATGTTTCCAACCCAGATAATTAAATTATAAAGTGAGTTTTGAAGATGACATTCCTAATGGCGGCCCCGGATGTGTTCCTCGAACGGATCGGGTTTGGCCCCGGCCGTATTTTGGAGACCATAGTGATAAAGGAAAAATATAATACAATCAATATATATATATATATAATATATATATATATATATATATTATTTATATATATTATATATATATATATATATATTAATATAAATATATAGTATATATAATATAACTTAATATATTTATATATATATAATATATATATATATTAATATATAATATATATAATATATATATATATATATATATATATATATTAAATAATATAAATATTATATATATATTATATATATATAAATCATATATAATATAATATATATGTAATATAATAATATATATAATTAATATTATATATATAATAATTATATATTATATTATATAATATATATATATATATAATATATATATATAGATATAATAAATACGAATTTACTTGTATATCTAAGTATAAATTGTTATCAAGTTTTCTGTGCCTTTTCAATAATAATTTTTATATTAATATATATATATATATCATAATTATATATTATATATATATTATATATATATTATATATATATATAATATATATATAATATAATATTTATATAATTATATACTAAAATATAAATTAACCTCAGTTTCATGTATTTAACATAAAATGTGTGTCATCATTTTTGCCTATTCATAATAATTTCCATATATTAATATTGTTTGTTGTGTATTATTATTTATTACAAACTATTATTATTATAATTATTAGATATATTGATATTATATATATCTATTATATTGATATTATTATTAATTATATTATTATATATTATTATTATTATTATTATTATTATTATATTTTATCTTCTCCTCGTCCCCAATAGTATGGGAAAAGGGCTAAGGTGCTAAAACACACGGACAAAGTAGCTAAGAAGAACATGAACGTAAGTCTAAAGACAAAAAACACCACGTCTAATAACTACTGCATACCCCAGCAAGAAACTCGTCAGCCGTCAATAAAATCCACTATAGAGATTCTTGGGCCAGCGACGACCATTCAAACAATGTGGTATTCTCGACACGTCCTTATGACACCAATCTTCGTCGGCCTCTTGCCAAATCACAATTACTCTCCATTCGGGCAATTCCTTCCAGTCACCATCCCCCTCAAATATCACTTTTATGTACGGAGATAACCAGTTGTATATCATAACAAAAATCCACCCGTAAGGTGGTTTAATCAACGCCAACAGGCGATTCATGTGTTCACCCACTAGGCGATTGGTCGAACCATTTACACCTTCACAACGTAACATTCCTCTTGTTCTCAACCAAATTTACATTCCATTACTTTCATTGACAATATTGTTACAATAATCAATCAACCCTTAAATTCAATTCAGTCATTTCAACAGTCGATTCTAATGATTCATTAAAACACATACTGCATTATGGAACTTAGGCAGCCAGCTAACTTCCCAATCATTCTTTCACTGATCGAAACCATGTTATATAACTTCATAATTTATATCCTACATTTTAACTTCTAAAAACATTTTTCTGATTTTTTTTTATACAGTTCTTAAATCACCTTATTAACACCGCCCATGAGGTTACCTTTGGCACTGCTATGCACACTAAAGAATTCCAGTGGCGGACTCCTTAGGTGACGGCGACGAGGGCGACGCAACCCGGGCCGCGCCTTATAACGGCCCCGCGCCTTATAAAGGCCCCGGCGCCCTATTAAGGGCCAACGCGAACCTTATAACGAGGCTCGCCGCTAAACAGCAGTTTAACGCACCCATAATCGCATGAGCTGAGGCAATAAAATAATAATATATATATAATTTATATACTATCTCCAGCATAATTATATATATATACTATAATATATATATAATATAATAAATAAATAATAAAAATATATATATATAATATATATAATAATATAAAAATTATGTTATGAATTCTTTATATATAGATAATAATAATATAAAAAAAAAATAGTATAATATAATATATATCATATATATAATATTATTATATATCTAAAACTATTAAAAAAATTATATTATGATATAATATATATACTATTAATATAAATATATATATAATATATAACTATATAATATATATATATATATTATATATATATAATATTATAAAATACATATATATATTTATTTATATATATATATATATAAATCTTGATGTGTATGTGTCAGAAATTTACATAATAAGGATACTCGATATTAGGTAAATGAACAGTTTTAAAACCGTGGTAATATCAAAGGAGTCCATATAATCAAAAATTGCATGTCAGAAAAGAAATACACACTCTTCATCATCTTGAGTTATTTTAATTCAATAAGTTGCCCAAATGAAAAAAAAATATATAGCCTCGGATTTTTTGGGCAAATGGTCAAAAAGTTTAAGAATTTAAATTAAAATAAACAATCGTTTCATGTTATAACAGCCTTATGAGTACCTAGATGCAATATCTTTAGCATTAAAATATTAATTAAACTTAATTATTGGATAATTAAAATATATATATATCTATATAGATATATAGATATAAATAATATATATAATATATATATATATATATATAATATAGTAGTATATAATATATATATTTATATATGATAATATATATATTATAGTATAATATATATAAATTATTATCATATTATCATATATATATATAATATGAAGACTATTAGGCTTAAATTTTAACAAGTATGTAGGATCAAAAAGTACTCCAAACCAACACTGGCACACTCAACCCTGCTTGCCAGTCATAATGATTGCCACGTATCAAGTTTTCACGTGAAAATTGTGGTGTTTGCCAATAAAATGCAGTGTAAAATACTCGAAAGTGATCTATTCTGTATTTAAAAAGTAATTAATTAGAAAATGTTCTATAAGAAAGATTGTTTGCATAATAGAAAAAATGAACGCAACGTGTAAATATATATATATAAATAAAATATAATTAAATAATATATACTATATATATAATAAATAATATATATTATAAAATATATATAATACACTGATATATATAATGTATATAAATAAATATATAAATAAATATAGGATATAAAAATATAAACTACCTGATATACTATATAGCCAAATATATATAGCCTAATAATATATATATATATATAATATATATTATATATAATATAAGTATATAATATATAGATATAATATATATATATAATATTAAATTATATAGTATATATATATATATATTATATATTTGGCTCTTACAGAGAGATCTAATACTATTTCTCTATACTGAGCAGAGAGAATGAAAGAGGATTTTGAATACACATGTTGACATTCCCTATAAACTCTCTCTTCAGAATACAGAAGAAGGAGGTAGAATTGAATCATGATAAAAAGCTGTGAAGGTACCAGCTTAATGTGTAATCTAGATGCTATACCAACCTGGTGTGAACATACACAGAAACGTTGCGGAGGTTCGATATATGTGAATGTCCTCATTAGGGAAAACGAGATACGACAATTAGAATTGAGGTGTCTTGATTGTAATGGTATGATATACTTATCAAAATACATACCATATAACGTAAGTACTTGGGTGCAAGAGTAAATATATTGCATTTGGATCGACATTAGAGTTAAGCATCTCCAATGCAACTTATTTAATAATAGATAAGCATGCGTACCGCTAGAAGTAAGATTAGCACTTTCGGCACTTTGTATACGAGCTCTAGAGAAGATAGCTGAAGAAGTGGGAATTGACAGGAATATCAAGGCACATTAGGAGAAGACGAAAATAAAACATTTTTGTTCTACCATGAACTAAAAGAGAGATGTTGCGTAACTCTCACATGAAGATATTTTAAAATACTAATATATCTTTTGTCATAGTCCGAACACATGCGATGCGCAGCATAGAGTTGTCATCTAAGGATTTGCCAGCTCAAAATCACATACCGGAAACACACGTTTGATTTAGTATAAATCACGACTACTTGTCATTTAATCTATCATCTGCAGATGAATGGATGAACTTTTGATGAAAAAGTGTTAAAGATTTGGAAGTTTCTTTAAGCAAGGGGAACACTATGATTATTGAACTAATAAGAAAGCTCTGATGAGAGTCAGAATGTTATTCACGCAGCTATGAGGAAAGAGAAACAGAATTACTATCGAGTTTAAATTAAATAACGATGCAAAAAAAGGGTTGTTTAAGAATGATCTATCCAACATTATGGCTCGCCTAAACAACACTAGATCCACACGAATAAGAACAACACAGCTACTATCCAGTTACTGTAGCTCAAGCAGAAGGCTCTCGAAATTGAAGCATCATCAAAAAGCTAACTTGAGAAACACAGCTCCAAGACGGCTATCTGCACTGGCTCTTCTCTCAATAGAAAAAGACTTGACGACGACTTTAGATTTTGATGACCTAATTAAAGACTTTAGCTGCAAGAAAAGTCGCAGAGTTATTTATTAAAGAGTAAAGGCAATAAATGTATTATAAAATATAATGAATATACTATAATATATAATAAGAGATATATATATATATATAAATATATATATATATATATATAAATAATTATAAATAATATATATATAATATACTAAAATACTATATATATATAAAATCACGTATATATCTTCCCATTACAATGGTCTCAGGTTTGAGCCAAGTATTCGTTATTGTGAACAAGATTTTAATAGCATTTACATATAACTGGTGATACGTTTTCATAAAACACCCCGCGCCACAGCCCGCAAAAGCCATTGCCGCCGGCCCGACGCAAAAAGTCTAGCAGCGCCACTGCACTAAAGATCTATATTTTAGAATTCGACACCATAAGTTACACTACCTAATAACAGCCGCACCAATATACTTTCGATGCAAGAAAATCATTTGCGAAAATCAGACATGCCTATTTGCAGATTACACCAAAGAATAATAAATAATTGCCCATATCCCACCATCCATGCCAACTTCAAAATAATTCAAACATTCAAAAATGCATAATACAATGACCCTTAATAACACTCCACATATATCACCAAAATTAATTCAATTCCTTGTTACAAAATTGTTACCCCAAATCCAAATCAACTATGATACGGAGGTGATTCCCTTCACTCACGTCGAGGTATCACGTTAACTATTCTCCACATTTTACTATCATATACTCTCTGTTACACAACCTGCCAAAAATCTCTCTCTT
>JABUQX010082722.1:22500-35297 GCA_015478945.1 Trachelipus rathkii | reverse complement strand
TATATATATATTACTATTATATATATACTATATATATGGTATTATATATTATATTATATATATAATATAATATATATATATCACTTCATATAATATATTATAATATATGTATATTATATACCTTATAATATATTTATATATAATATATATTATATATTAATAATTATAATATAGTATATTATTATATATATACTATAGATATATTATATACTTTATATAATATTATAACTATATATATATATTATTATATATATACCTATTATAATATAGTATTATAATACTATATATATATATTAACTATAATATATGATATTATTTATTATATGCCTACAACACTCAGGAAAAAACAATTTATCATTTACCTGACTTAAATCGATAGAATTCAATGTCCCACCGACTTATTTATAAAATTAAGGGAACTCAATCTTATATTCAAAACAAGTGCACAACAAATCAGTATAACTTAATATTTATTATATTATTGAAAAGCCTCTATTATATAAACTAACTTCAACTCATCAGAAAAACACCTGGTTCATTAATACCATGAAATAAAATATGGCCTTTGCGAGGCCACATTACTACTAGCTAGAGGATGTCTGACTCAAGCGAGATATGGCGACTCTGGTGGAAGAATGAAGTCAATGATTCTATATGGAAATATGGAATTAAAATATGAAGTCGGTTTATTAAGAAGATGATCAAGTTTTAGATAAAATTAATTAATTAGTTAATTAATATTATTAATTTATCATTATTAATAATATTCTTATTATTTTTTGTAATATATTTTAAATTGTAAATTCCTTATCTATGACTTTAAAGCATGACCTTATCACCTACTACACTTACCTGGTAAAATTGGAAAAGGAACTATTTTAGACTCATAACCTAATCCTGTTGACACCAATCGCTAATATTAAAAAAGGGAATGGAGTAGAAATTTAAGTCGGCGGTTTCTCAGTGAGCCTTTCGAACGAATTATATATATATATTATATATTATATATATACTATATAATATAATATTATATCTATATATATATATATAATATATATATAATATAATTATATATTATATATATAACTATAAAATAATATCATATATATAATCTTTATAATAAATCACTATTTATATAAAAATATATATAATTATAAATATATATACTTATCTATATATTATATAATATAATATATATCTCTTATAAATATATATACCTATATTAATATATAAAATATATTTATATACAAAAGGAAAAAATATAAAAAATAAAATAATATATAATATATATAATATATTATTAATCTATAAAATCAATATTATCTATACATCCATTAAAACAACACTCCAGAGAAGGAGCTATCGCCCCCTGTAGGTTGTCCAGACGTCTTGTCCTTCTAGGCCGAAACTTCAAAACCCTAGAAACTCCAAGGAAAGCCATTTTCGGACGCAACGTTTGGATTGCCAGTCCTGAGTTAAACCTCTCAGTATGGTTTTTCGCCTATCAGTAGAACTAGCATCTTTCTCCCATTAGGCTCAAAATCGCCTTCCAGACGCTTCCAGAGGGCTAGTTCATTATAGGTCGCATACGATACCAAGCTGTCAAAGATGAAAGATTGAAGCAAAGGAAGGACGGGTGATGCCTGTCGCATAACCATGCGAAGTTTCCATCAATGATTTGAACCGCACGAAACATCCAATATTAATCTCATCGTGTTCATCATCTTTTATTATTGCAATGATAATTCTTTTTTTTTTCCTGACTTCAGCTGAAATATTTATCATTTCGACCAATTATCACCTAAGAAGTAGATGTAGATTTTGGGCTAATCCAAAATTATAATTAATTAAATATTCCAATTTTTCTTCCTTCGGTTAATGTTTTAGTGATACTCAATATCAGGACTGAAATAGTAACTCTGAGCTCCCTAAGTTTTTAAATAATTTAATTTTGACTTAATTTTTAATATTTGACTAATATTATTTGAAATATTTTATCAATAATTTTTATACAAATTATTATATTCAGTTTGGGTAAATTTTCTTTTTCACTTCTAACACATAAATGGCTCTCCACTTATACATAACAATAAAGTAAACTTTCTAGAGTTTTATCTCTTCTTCGCTCCTCTTCTCAACCCTTTAATCTTGTTCTATAATTTTCCATCCAGCTGTTTGTCCAATGAATCCAACTCCGACGACGGGTTATCAAATAACTATATTAATTAATAATATTATATTAATATATATATATATATATCTATATATCTATAATAAAGTCTACTATATATATATAATATAATATAGTATATATTATATATTATATCTTATTATATCTTATTATATATATATGCTGAACTTTTTATATTTTTTGGGTTCACTAAGCAAGTAGGCGTTGCCTACTCCTACCACCAAAAGCCGCCACTGATATATGAAGTATACAATGGGAAGACCACCGATTGCAATATTCTCTTAGGGAGGATACAGACATCTTTGGGAAATGACATTCACAGCAAGATTTCAAACGAGCATGTTTCCAATCGTTACAATATATATATATATATATATATTATATATATATATATATATTATTATATATAATATATATATATATATATATATATTATTATAATATATATATATTTACTTATATATGATTCTGGTAAAAACTTCTTTTTACCAGATGCCATATTGAGGAGAGAGGCGCGGGCTGTAAGTGCATATCCCCCCCCACTTATAGTGGAGGGACAAAGTCTCGATCTTGAATATACAAGTAAAGTAACTGAAGGCATCAAAACATGGACTTAACAATGCCCACCATAAATGCCATGTATGCATTATTTTGGGTTAAGTTCAAATTTGTAACGGTTTGGGGAAGCTTGTGGAAAGCCGCCTAAAGGGGCTCCAGCGAGCGGATTGTGATTTTAGAGCCGAAAGAGGCAGGGACGTATTAGGTCAGATGCAAGGGCAACTAAGCCGCGATTGCCGTGTCATTATTATATTCAAAATTAATTTTATTTCTATTCATAATTAAGTACTTTATTCCCATTGTGATTACAAAATGGATTATTATATCTGTCATAACTAATTAATTTTTCACGTGCCAATTAGTTAAACTTTTGAAAGCAGAAAATCCTTTCACTCCATCATCAATTAGTAATTCTTAATCTAATTGGTCTGAGTAATTAACCTCAATCTATTCTGGCGACAGCCCATCGTGACACTATCCTTCATTATTAATTAATTATAATTTAAAATCCCTTCTGAACAGTGAACGGAAATTGAAAAAAGTAATTGAATAAACTGTTGAAATTTTGTGAAGTGTTATCAAAAATTACTGTGTAATCGTGCTATTAAAAATAATAACTGTGAAAAGTGATATCTGATAATAAATAATTATTAAGAATTACTGCGTGAGAAGATTAACAATAATAATAATTGTTCGATGAGATATTGTGAACTCTTTAAATCAAAAGAAATTTGAAAGCTATCTCAAATAACTTAATTATTTGATCCATAGAATAAAATCGGGAGTGCTTGTTAGTCACTAATTTTGAAAAACGAACAGCCCTCCAAGGCCTATCTTTTGTTCACAAAAACCAGGATTAATGGTAGCTAATGAAGAAAACTGCTCCTGTCTTAAGGTGGGAGAGGAAACCACTTCCCAAAAGGACAGTTAACGAGAAAATCTCCCTCACCCAAAAAATCAACCCGACTTCTTCTTTCGGTCGAAGGTCTTCTACGAGTTCAGAAACGTCGGATTACTCCTCAACGGGACGGAACAGGCTAAGTCGCCGTAATATAAAGAAGCGATCATGGGGAAAGGCGCGATAAAAGAATTAGTCTCTTTTCATCCACCAACTTCTGCCTTTGATGGGCTACGATATCGTTAGCTGGTTGTCTGCTACCAACGCAGTATTCAAACTCAACGGAATAAATGAGGCGTTCTGAGAAGTCCGGACTCTTCAGCTTCAATTTTCTCCAAATAGTACTTGTCTCACATTTACAATTTCCTTACGACACCAATGCTTTAATGAAGAATTAATGACAGATTAGAAGAGAATATACCGGCACTTAAACAGAGATGCTGCGTGATGTCTTCAAAAAGGGTGATGGAAAAAACAGGAGTTGCCAAAGTCATTTCTTAACAGGGTGAAAGAAGTGTTGGGACGGAAGAACTTTGATTTACTCGTCACCAGGAGCCATAAACAACAAACGACACATATTCGCCCACCACGAACGACTACCTCTCATCTGACATCGCAAGCTATGCACATCCCAGACACGTCACCACGATAAGCCACCTTAACATAGTTCCCCAATAAAGCTTTAGTAAGTTCTCCTATACAACCACAACAAGAACAACGACACTCAACACATCACACCACAGTAAATTGCTACGCACCGACGCAACTTCATTATCAGAACACTCCCTCGATCACAATCAACAACACATATTCAAAACACCGAAACACCCTGACACCCCCACATTCAGCGCACACAGAAGAGCGACCCTCCATATTGGCGGGAACGTGAATTCAGCTTTCAGAAGGAAACAATTCGCCAATATAACGTCACGAAGATACTCAACATGACGCCGACTCAAGAAAGGAGAAGCGGGGAGACTCAGCAGAAGATTTGAATCAGCTTCCAAACATTATTGGACACCAGCAGAGCCGTGGCCCGAGTCCGCTCAGCCAACGCTGGGGCCAGAGACAGCCGCCTATCTACTTGGCTGGGCCCAGGCCACCCGCCCACCCGAACTGGCCATCCCAAAATTCACTCCACAAAAAGAACACCATACACAAGCGGCCGCCAACACCACACGCCCAAAAAAAGAGGGGGCGGGGGGCGGGGACCGGTAGAAGCAGCAAGGCGAAGGTCTGCGAACTATAGCCTCCAAAGAACTAATGATGCTCTAATATTTTATGTTTTTATTATAAGAAAACATTGGAAAAGCATATTATGTAAACTGAGAATGTCTCTTTTCATACTCTAGGTATTTATCCTTTCATGGAGGGAGGCAACTGCAACCCCATCACTCCACCACTTTCGGGAAACTGAAATCTGGGTATCCTCTCCCATCTACGAAACCACCCACCAAATACCCACCCAAAATGGCCGCGGACAAGAAATAGATCGACGGTAAACAGTATCTTTTAATAATTATGTAAAGGTTTTTTCACAATTTAATTGTGAAACAAACTATGGCAATAATATATAATAAATAATAATAATTATAAATAATTATAATAATAAATAATAATAATATTAATCTAATAATAATAATAATCCAATAATAATGCAATAATAATTAATAATAATTATAATAATAATAATAATAATAGTTAATATAATATAAAATAAGGATAATAATAATAATAATATAATAATCATAAAATAAATAATAATAATCATATAATTATATAATAATTAATAATAATAATAATATACATAAATAATAATATAATATTGATGGACATTAATTATGGTTAATAATAAAACTGAAATGTTATATAATAATGGTATTTTGTAATATAAAATAACAAAAATGTATTACTTTTATAATACGTGAGGCGTATATAATTTTAGTACCTATATAAGTGAAAACTGATTTGAAATGAAATCAAAAAAAAGACAAAATCTGCCCCGATAGCCAATATCTTATCAATAAAAATATGACAGCAGAGAATTATTAATCATCAGGTCTTATGTAATTATAATGATTAACTATCATGTCGGGCATATATATTTTTTAATAAATTCTTTTTGAAGTAATGGATATGAGATGATAGAAGTATTTTCAACGAGTGCAGAATGCGACAGCCCTTGGGAGAGATGGTGATACCTAGTTTAAATTCTATTTGTGCAGAGACCAATTATGGCCATACAAGGAAAAACACATAACACCCCTCTCTCTAAAAGTGATTGATAGCTGCTCTAAGCTACTATAAATTATTGAATAAAATTGATAATAAATTTACATAAGTCGATAGCGGCTCCGAAATCGATCTGATTAGGGTAGCCCATTCATAGGTCGAAAACGACAATGGGCCACATTTTAGCTGCTAACGGCACCAAAATTAATGTTTACGATTATATTAATATAGATTTAGACCATTGGTTTGAATAAAATATATTTAAACACAAATAATCTGAAGAATCTTTTCAAATAATAGTATCACCTTTTTTTGAACATTTTGGGTTTGGGATAGATTTTAAGAACGATTGTATTAATTGATCCCAGTACTAATCATACCGTAATATTTAAGGCACCGATTCAATTAAATATCTCTTAATAAATAGGTCAAAAATCAACATAACACACAATTATCTTTCGCCCAACTAGACACTCCCCTAAACTCTCCACCCTCTTGGTATTATAGACCCTCTTTCAATCACTTAACGATATTTTAAATAAGTGATAAAACATTATCGTTTCTTCTTTAGGAAATTTGTTTGCTAAATTTGCAAAAAAGGGCTGAAATAATTTCTATAGTATGGGGAAAGAATGGGGATACGACGAGAAGGAGGTGAAAACATGGAGACAGAACATTGCGAGGAGAGGAGAAAACCAAAGTTTGCGGAGATTCACCAGATAAAAGGACGTATATCTGAAGGAAGAAGTTGGATGGACGTATACCATAAACACCCAGAACATGACATCACACACACAAAGAAGGCATCGGAAAATACAAAAAGACGTGATACCTGACGGCACGAAGCCGGACTAACCGAATAAAACTGTATGAAGCACAAAAAATGAATTAACCATTAGTAGCGGCCGGGGTTTTAAAGCGTGCAAGTACCACCTGGTCAGCGCCGTTTGTGTTTATGGAATAGAAGTGGAGGGGGAAGAGTTAGACTAGTGACAGATTTTAGAGAGCTTAATAAAAAACAGAGGTGGATATCTTCGGTCTTCCAAATATTACCATGCAATTTTCGCCCTCAAAGGTGCTAATAATTCATCTAAAATAGAACCTGACACGAACACAGCCTTTTACATTTGCTTAATGGGTCGTTGATTGCCAGAAGTTATTTGCAATCACAAGCAATCGTCGGGCCTATATATACTTCTTTACCGATGGGATTCAAAAATCACGGCGGCCATTTAAAGATGGTGGAATATATTATTGTCGGACCTACAAAAACCTGTCGTATACATAGCGATATCTTTCGTCACCAGAAAAACGCTGGAAGAGCATGAAGAATTGCTTGAAACTGTTTTAAAAATTAAAATTATTATTTATCAATGTGTAATCGAAAAAACGAGCAGCAGATTTGGGAAGTATGCTGTTATTAGAATATTTTAGCTTAATAATTAAGGCAGGAGGTCGAGATAGATCAAAACGAAGCAAGAAGTCGACGACCAAACACAAACCACGACCGAATAACAAACTAACTCATAATACTAAGCAAAAAACCAACGCAATTACAGACTACTATACAGTAGAGCACTGAGAGGGTCTAATGGGAAAACGTCCTTCTATTAGACAGTATGCTTCCTTGTTGAGCAGACTTAATGGGTCCATGAACAGATTATTTAAAAGGGAAAATTCCTATTCAGAAAAAGAATACTCTGGACGAGAGGTCCGAGAAGTTTTAGCGTGTTTCAAAAAACTATAAAAATTTGCCTATGTAGCACTATACTTGGAGAGCCCTCTCCATCTTACATATTTTTCAACACCATGCCAAATGTAAAATCTGGAATAAATCTGGGGGACGACCAAGAAAGCCGACCCTACGCTTTCTTCTTATCCACCCAGTCGAGTTTGAAAAAGATATGATTGAGATAAATAAACAATGTTAATAATATTACAAAATGTTTAATAGACAGTTTAAACAAATTAATGACGGAAATAGACTGTATTAATTCAACTTGCATTAAAAGCACTTAATTACTTTAATAATATAACAAACCAATGGTATGAGTTATTTAAACCAAAACGCTAAAAGTCCGTCAATTCTACAATTTATCATAAGCTCTATCATAATGTCTATTTTTCAATTACTTAGTATAAAGTACAATCGTTAAAGGAATATTTCTTAAAAATTAGATTCATGAACTATGTATACGAACAAACAAATGAAATAGAGAGTGATAAAAATCGAAATATGTTCATTCTAGGCTTTTTAAATTCTTACAACCGATGGCTTTATAGTCAGGCAATAAAATAGTTGCCCAAAAGTGTGTAGAAGGTAGTAAACAAACCGCTTTGCTTTTAAAAACCGCAGACAGGAACTCGAACACGTGTCGCTTTAGAAAGAAATATACTATCCAGGTACGAAAGAGAATAGGAAAATGATGATAAATGACGAATAAATATAAAAATTTACTGAAGATAATATGAAAATGCAATACACTTAATAGATGTTATAGATAGATGCTTAAAGGTTATTGATTACACAACATAAGCGAAACAAAAAGAAGATAAACTTTCATAAAGTCCTTATCAAAACACGAGATAAAGTAGTTGAAAATGGTCTGAACAGCAAATTTTGGTATTTAATAAAAGAATTCTAAAAATTTTTTTGTGGACGTATCACTGGGTTATTCTCGTGTCAACTTGCCCGAGACCTGCATACGAAGTGGTAAGGACGTTGCACTTGCAAGGTCACCTAGGGGTTAAGAGAACTGAAATTGCAGTGAAGTCTGAGTTTGTATTTGAAAAGATGCACACTCGGATTAAGGAGATAGTTAGGGCTTGTATTGAATGTCAAATAAGCAAAAGCGCAACGCCACTATTTTAGTCCTAAATTAGTGGCAGTTCAGAGATCGAGTGACCTATAAGTTGAGATGTTAGTGACATTAAAAATGAGCAAGCTGCAAGGTTATAATGTTTTACTAACATTGTAGGCTTAGGTAGTTATCTTTTTTGCCATCCCTTTAAAGAGATGGAATGCTGAAGAGCCGTAATAAAGTTTATTGTACGAAATTCCTGCATTTCTGGAGTGCACCCAGACAAATCTTAGTGGACCAATGAGCGGCGTGCTTTAAAGTTATTGTTGAAGAGGTCTGTAAGCATGATTATGATGCAGAAAATATTTGCAAACACAAGTGGGAAAATACTTCAGCTGCAAGGAAATCATGAGCAGAGATAAAGGCATAGAGTCTATTAGCCAGCCTTCGTTATATGTTAAGCGAAAAACGAAGCTTTCAAACAGCACGATTGGGTTCAGTCCTTCCGTTCGCGCTCTTTGCAATAAGAAAGGCATCCTTTAGACAGGGAAAATGGTATCACAGTTCTCAGGTGTATTTGGCCAAAAATAGTTGAATATACGGAAATTAATAAGAGTCAGCATTAGACAGGTAAGAAGACTACTCTGTGTTCCATTGACTAATACACTCTTAAAACAAAGCTAGAATTGGTTGTTCTCGCTTAAGGCCTTGGCTACAGAGAAGAAACTATTGCCAAGAACCGTATCCGTGTTCGTCCTACAAATTGGTGAAAGAAACAAAGTCGATTCTTGCAAAAACAAACCAAATAATTTGTCTCAACACCAAACCTCCAGGGGCCCTATAAGGTATTGCGATTCACTAATAACACAGTTTATATATTGAAAAATGGTCAGCCTGTCGCTGTTCATTCGTGAAATATAAAAATATTTTATAATTAGATGGAGATTAATATTTTTAAAACGTAGTGGAAAAATAAATATAATAAAATTGTGAGAGAAAGAAATCATATGTATTCAACATCTTACTAATCTTTTCTTTTACAGATAATAAGATCAAAGGTTATGTAATAGAACTCTTGCGAGTGCAAGGAATGAATACAAATTGTAATTAAATTTTAGTAGTTGTAATTTACTCTCTGCAAGTAGTTTCCCACCTGTTTTCCTTCCTCTATCCTTTAGATTGTCTGTAATAGAGTTAAGGGAGGCATCAGTGTGGCTAGCGTATTCAAACACATATTGCAATTATCTCCAAGTGGAAGCTTTTCCATTTTCATCCCAATGTATGCAATTTGTTTTCGAGAGTCAGCTCCGGCTGGCACCACATATATACTGGTAAAAACTCTTTTACAGGATGCATATTGAGGAGAGAGGAGGGGGCATGTAAGTTGACAATACCCCCCCCACACTTATGTGGGAGGGACAAAGGCTCTTCGATCTCTGAAATATCACGGGGAAAAGTATGAAGGCATCAAAAATTGCCTAACAATGCCCACATAAATGCCATTCGTAATTGCCACACATTTAGGGTTAAAGTTCAAAACTTTAGTAACGGTATCTGGGGAAGACTTGTGGGAAAGCCGCCCTTAAGGGGCTCCAGCGAAAGACGGGAATTGATGTATTTTAGACGCGAAAGAGGCGAACGTATTAGTCAGATATAATAGGAGAGCCCAACTTAAGCCGGCAGATTGCCCGATAGTCAACAATTATTATAAATAAATTAATTTTTTTATTCATAATTAAGTACTTGTATCACTTTTTCGATAACCACACAAAAACAAAATTGGATGTCAAACCTCTAATACCAACTCTCCGCTCCCTCACTACTCCCTAATCTTCACCCGTATGCACACTCTCAATCAAACTTTAACGCAGAAAAATCCCAATGTCATCCTCATATCAATTCGCTGATATTACCTTACTTATTGGCTGAGTAATAACTCAGCAATCATATTCATATATATATATACCCTTACCTATAATATACTATATATAATATAATCAAATCATATATATATTATCTCTAATTACAAAAAAATAATAATAATATATAATTATTATATTAATTATATTATAAAATAATAAAAAATAAATAACCGCTACAAGTATAATTCAAAATACTATAACTATTATAATAATAGACTATAACTATATAATCTAGATCATATATAGTAATTATATATACCTACTATAATACTATATATTATTCGTCTATTTTAATCTACAACAACACTAAATATTTTCACATGCATTTACAGGGATCATAAATTCACTTGATTCTGTTTTCAGTTTTGAAACAAAAGGTAGATTAATTAATACATTTATTTTATCATTAACCTGCAGTATATAGGAATGAGTTGTTGACACTTACGCTGAAGAGAAGAGGACTATAATTCTCCGGTAAATTTCATAATTTCGATTTCACTTTTTACATGATTTTGCAATATTTTCCTCTAATTTCTAAATGTTTTCAAATTTATTTTGCAATTATGATTTAATTAATAAAGGAAAGGTTAAAAACAAAACTGGATTCTCAAATTCTGAATGACGAGACTAAAATAAATATCAAGAATTTGAATGGCAACTGGAATATGGAAAATGCCGACTGCATTCATTTATATATATATATAATATATATATATTATATATATATATAATATATTATATATATATATTTTATATATTATAATTATATACTTATCTATAATATATAATATATATAAATATATATATATATATATTATTATTTACTATACTATTTAATAGTGAATATATTATTTAACGCACAGACCTGTAAGCGTGAACGCTTGTCAGATGTTTTGGACGAAACCCCTCCACCGCGTTCGGTCCCATAGATTCCTGACTCTTCCAGCTCCTCCAGCCCACGTCCTCTTCTCTCAATGGGCCGTCCTCACGTTATCCCTCCATCTGGTTCTTGGTTGACCTCCTGGTACTTCCACTCTAGGCTCATTGTGTACCTCTTCGCGGTAATCTATTCCTCATTTCATCCTCATCACTATGTCGTACCATCGTAGCATGTCCCTTTCAATAAAACTCAGTAGTAAAAGCTCTCACTGGTATTTTTCTGATAAAACGTCCATGTAATCTGTTCCTCGTTAAACTCCACTTTATGGGATCTCAACACCTCATTACCACGCTTGTATCTCTATTTTAGTTTTGTTAGTTAAAAGCACCGCTTTTCGCAACCATACGTTTAATATAGGTCGTAGACTAGACACGATTACTATTTTCACCTTTTCGAAGGAGACTTCTGTTGCGGTATTAAAGCGGATTATAGCCAATCTATAATGTATTCGTTAAACTTTCATTTACTATTCAATTCTATGTTTATAACATTTCCCGCCCCGAAACAAAAACTCCAAGGTATTTCAAACTGTTCAACCTGCTTCAATTCTTGGTTCCCTCACTCTAATATTCATTTCCTCTCCTCTTTTACTTATCATCACCTCAGTCTTTTCCTCATTTATCCTCATTCCTCTCTCCCTCAACTCTTCATCCCACACTGAAATAAATCTCTGCAGAGCCTCTCTTGATTCAGCCACCAACGCAAGTCATCTGCGTATCCAAGGACAGTTCCCTCCTCGTCTCTGGACCAATTTTCCACAATAATCCATGAACATGGATAAACAAACTCGGAGAGAGAACACTACCCTGTTTCACCCCGTATCAACCTCAAACCAATTTCCATCGTCCATCTGGGTCTTCACTTTGCACAAGCTTTTCGTATAAGTGCTCTTTATTGCTCTTCTCAGTTTTTCCGGTATCCCATACTCTCTCGTTCTAAGTATATTCCACAGGAGCCCTCTCAGTAAACGATCAAAAGCCTTCTCCAGGCTACAAACGCCAAATAAATCTTTCTGTTAAATCCCAACATTTTTCACATACCATCTTAAAGCAAAATATTCAAATCAATAGTGATCTATTTGGTCTAAAATCATGCTGCCACTCGTCCCTTTTATCTTCTACCCTTTTTCTCAATCTTTTTCTAATATTCGTTCATATACCTTAGCGATATATGATGTCCAAGCAATTCCTCTGTAAATTCTACAGTCTGCCTTATCCCATTTTTAAAAATAGGGCATATTACTGATCTGCTCCAT
>JABUQX010082721.1:30000-37511 GCA_015478945.1 Trachelipus rathkii | reverse complement strand
CATTCCCACATCGACATTAGCACGTAAATCGACGTCTTAACTCCCTGGCAACTTACGGTCATGCCGGCCGTCCCTAGCTGAAAAAAAAAAAAAGACTATTAATAGGACACTCATGCACGTAAAACAAACCACCATATACGCCAGAGATTTTCGCGGGAACTCCACCATGCCATCAATTACCTAAAACCTTACACTTAGCCTATCGCCGAAAGTAAAGAGGCCCGTAGAACTCCAAAGGAAGTAGCCATGGTAAACATTCAAGCTCTAATCAAGAGCATCACATCTTGACATAGGCCGAGCATCCCAAGCCCAGCAAACTGCTACTCTCGAGCTAGAAAAACGCTACCTTGAGTAGCCCGTTCGCACCGTAACAAAGCACCAGCTGGATTGAAACCTCTTTTCTATATTGTCATTCAATTTACAGCCGTGCTTCGTACAACCTACTCCATTTCCCGGCAAGTGCTCTCACCAGGTTGCTCTCAAGAGAGCGGTCATATCCCTCTAACCCACCGTAACTCTAACGCATAGACCCGCTATCACTTGCCTAATCTAACACATCTCGAGCTTAAGGCAGTAGCTCACGCGTGGAAATCTTATAATTCGCTGTACTGCGTACCATGCCCTAGAATGTATCACTCTCGAACTTCCGATACTAGTTACGGTTACTTGTTCCGATCATCCCCACTACCGGTTCCATTCCACTCAAACCTATAAGCTGAGTTAGGGGCCCTCCGGTGCATGCGCCGCGTGCTATACTTTGTCTTCTAACCAACATCGTTCACCTTGATTTGCCATCCCTCTTACCGCCCGTTCCGACAATAACAACATAGGACACATATCATTACTCTCTTCTCCCTCCACCATGCCTCTAGCCCTCATCTACCGTACTTACACACTTTATCAAGCTTCATCCCACGGTCGTACTCAAGGAGATATGCCCGCATCTTATGAGCAACGAACGCGTAACATCCAGTTACTTGTTCACAATGGGCGGTTCGGGTTGGATAGGCACCTCCAAATGCTTCTTGCTTGGGTTCATCCCTAGCTCAACCAGATAACAGATAACAATGCAGTGGTGTCTCTGCTCCTATCACGGACTCTACCACCTCCCCACAACGCATGTCCCTAATACAGGCAACGGCACGCTACTAACATATAGGCGGAGTCCAGAACCGTTAACCTATCCCACATTTCACAATTACCTGCGAGGGAACGATGCGCCATGGGTCTTGCAGAAGTACGTCTTAACCACTCTCATCTGTTGGTTCCTCGACCGCTATCGCCTCTCCCTACTGCTCTCTAACACTCCCCTGTCACAATATCCTGTCTGCGTGAGATCTAAGCATACACATCCAGTGGGTTCTTCCCAAGACCCCCCACTAAACGCTCTTATAATTCAATCTCTCGCGCGCTCCAACATCCCCGGTAATATAGAGCTACTCCAGTAAAGACGCCAGCCAGATAACACTCTTTGACTTTTAAGAGTTCGCACACCACGGAGCCCCTCCAACTACAACCTCTACAATCGAGTCTAGCCCCTTATGCATATAACACTTTAGCATTATAGCGTAGGTCTTAGTCTAACAAGCACACATAATACATGGAAACTCTCACGAAGACAACTGCAGAATCATTGGCCGACTTCCCGAACACGGCCGCGGACGCATTTCAATATACTCAATTATCGCTCACTCGAAGTCATACCGGAGACTGCTATATTCACATCGCACTAGGACCAAAAATGTAATCGGGTTTCCCATCCCACGACCCTACACCAACATCCTATCTTCTCACCACTCATAATCTGGGCCACCGCTACCGCCACATCAGTTCAGAACAAAGTCTGACACTTAAGCGTCAAATCCCGACCATAAGTCACCGCTCCTAACTACGCCAACATAGTTATGTGTTCGTGCCCCACGAGCTAATACCTGCCATCCATTTAAAGTATTCACGAGACGATCTACATTGCTAAGCATTTCGTGGTCTTCTGTCGAACCCAATCGCTCGCCGCAGCCATAGATAGCGAACTGGATCCAGCGCGAACATATAATCTTTATATCTTACACGTGTTTCGCTGTCCGTTATAACACCTCGCCATCTTATCGAGTCCATTAGCGAAGGACACCCTGACATTACTAATATCCGTTCCACCATCATCTCTGATCACTCGGTATTATACTAGGTATGCTTTCAGCTTTTTCACTTACGCCACACCAAGCTCACTCGCTACCCGCTTCTGTCCCCGATATCATACAAAACACCAGTGACCTGCAACCCATCCTACCAACTACTATAATTCTAGAACCAGACCAACTCCCCAAATCAGCTCCCCACAGCGATTGCATAAAAAACTAAACCACTTCTTACACCCGTCTTGCTCCAGAGCTAATGAAGCAGTAGAGGTGACACAAATTTTCTGATAAATACAGTCTACGAATAACCAAGAACCACTCGACCCCCAGGCCGCTAACTACAGCCAATACCAATACGAACTGACATCGTTTATACTATCATATCCTCAATCCTTCGACACACCTACCTAGCACAACTCTCCAACCAGAACTAGGGTCTTGTTGAGAACCTAAAAACCCCCGTCGCTGACCACACCCAGTGCTATAGAGAAAATATAGAATTGAACCGATGGCATCCCCTCTATTTCCCGTAATCCTGCGCATTCACTCTCACGCCCTTGAATGACAACAGAGGTTCGCTCCAACCTATTCAGCGCTAATCAAATTCCCCGGCTTAACAGTCTGGTTCACTCAAACTCTAGCTCACACGCTTCTCTTAACTGAGATAGAAACGAATAAATGCTTTGCGTGCGACTAGACCCCCCCTACACTCGCTTGACCTCTTCGTCTGCCTGATTTGCGGGACAGCACCTAATGCGGCCCGGGTCTGACGATATAGGCGTACCCCGCCACCAAAATATCCGGCTGTCAACCTAACCCCTATGCTGCAGCGTCATTCTCCGATCGAGTCATTCTTGGCCAAACTGTAAGGCGAAACAGGCCACCCCCTTCCCCTCCACTTCCTCATACCTTAGCGAAACCCCGCATTCTAAACGAACAACACGCCATATCGCCCGCCGTCTAAGTTTCACCGCCTATCACTTTCTATGTTGCTGCTCACTAAGCTCTGATCTCGCAATCTCACTGACTCACTCTCGAAATAAACCTACCAGCACCCAATTCTATACGCAAAAACAATTCGCATTTTAAAAATTCACACCGTCGACTTCAACTAACGCCACCCAGTGATTGAACGAGTTCACGAAACTGCGCGCGCACTTCCACTACCACTTCATAGCGAAGCTCGTCCAGAAAAATTATCTACCCTAACACTGGCATCCCGCGGGACAATGCACCCCACGCCGAGTACTCCAGAACCGGTCGTACCTTTGACCAATATTCCCTCAAAATCCCTACAGCCGCAACAACATATCCATGGCGGCGAAAACCATTCCCTCCAGAACGCACATCTGACGTTCACTCCAGGTCCTTCCAGCGCAGTATCCACGGACGACGCCACCTACTCGCGTCCCTTCTAACTCCCCCCCTCACGTGACGGATCTACCCCAGACTACTGCGTTCTAAGGTGTATTTCACGTACGCCCCCAGAACTTTCCATCGGTCTAGGTCTCTGTATATACCCTGGTAATTGATTACCCAAAACGGGGGGCCATAGCATGTACAGAGTACCAGCCCTCGAAAAATGCCCTACTCCACCCCGCTGTATTCGCGGAATGTTTCTCGCATAAACTACATAGATGCCCAGTCGGTAGAGTTTCCTTACATCGCGTCAATGATGTTCATGTGTCCTTACCCGCCTCTTATCTCATGCCAGGCATCAGCTCCAGCAGAGTAAAAGTGCCGAATACTTAGTGCCCATCGGCAACGCCTTTTAATTGCTTAGGGGGCGCCAGCTCTGAAACCCCCCTAGGACGCCTGTGTCCCCAGCACCACCTCTAACAAGCCCTGGGGCTCTGCTGTCTCCTGTCTGGTCCCTTACCCAATTCCGACCTATTTTCACGAGAGCCACAATTAAACAACATAACATCGCCAACTCACGTGTTGTGACGCGCACACTAACCTCACCAAACTGTTTAGCCTTAACTCACTAGTTCTTGACTTAGACCACACCGATTCGGGCTAAAGTGGGCATTAATATGGCGCTTAACCGTAGTGACTGTTACGATAACTATTGACCTAGCCATCAACCCCCTGATGTAATACGATCAGCGTACCCATTACGCGACACATTACTTCAGTTACTCTCGTGGTAACCAGATCATTATCCAACTTCCAAACGGCATGGGGCCGAGAACTTCCAAAGAGCTCACACTTACTGCTCATCACTCCACTCGTATACTTCTAGAGCAACGACACCTTTTTCTCTAAAACCGTGTGTGTCATTTCTTAGGACGCTTCTATCGCCTCCCCCACCGGTTACATCAATAGGAGAAAGTCTTATATCGATACCCCAACAACCAGCAACATTAGGCGACCTCACCCCCTAGAACAGTGTCACCAAACAACTGACCAGCAATGTCCACACACGACTGCAAGCAATCAAATCAACACTGACTCACCGCCGAATTCCCGATTCGTTTCTTCAACGATAAAAAGAACCTGCCAGCATACACTTTCCTAAAAAATTACGACTAGCCGAGATCTAGACCGGTCCCGTACATTTCCAACACACCCAATCTAAGCTCCGGTATCAAGCACGCGAAAAGCGCACAGTGCGACCGGGCTGGCCTACGAAAACAAAACACGCACACACAATCCGGCTACCCACGTGTGCAGAGCAAACACCGTCAAAAGCCCTCAACAGTTCCTACCACGAAGACGCAAAACAAGGAAATCAACACAAAATAAAGAACCACACCAACAACACTCAAAAAACACAACAGCTGAACCCGCTTAACTGATTTATTTACTGTTGTAAATCTCTATAATCTGTATTTATAGAAGTTTTGAGGTGTGAGATCAGATGTCTGAATAAGCTATTAATTTTTATGGAAGGGGATGTGGGACGCGGTAGATCACGCACAAAAAAGATTTAAAGAGTGTTGGTGGCGCTCTGGGACATCCGCTATATAATTTGCATTGTGCGGAAGGTGTTTGTCCATGTAGAACTCTATACTAGCTACCTGCATGACGACCTGACAGCCAGACGCAGGAGAGTGCGCAAGATCCCATAACCAGTCTTACGAAGAGAACACGCCGATTGACCGGTTTCCATCTCCATAACATCATCTATTCATTTACACCCCCAAAGAGTCCGATCCTCGTTAAGAATCGTAAACTACACCCACTGCAGTGCACAAGAAACAGAGACATCAGGATTGCCTTAAAAGTAAAAACAGTATGTCTCTATTAATACTGCTGACACGAAGGTAACTAGAACCCGTGACACAACAAAACATACAACGAACACACTCCAGACTTACCTGTACATCCGATTCCAAGACCACCGAGCTCACCACCCACCAACACACGATCATGCAGACGCGACCAAAAGAGGAGGAGTTTTATGAGGTCAGAGAGCAAAACCAAGCAAATAGGATGAATGTTATGCTGTTAGATCGATTAGGAGAGTGATAAGTGGAGTGTTTGTGTTTAAATCCATGTTGTGAGTTTGATAAAGGGATGGAGGGAGATATTCTAGTTAGAATTAATTGTAGAGAGCAATGAGATAGGTTTGTGCGAAGTAGGGTTGTTAGGTGGTTTATTTGGATTTAGTGTAGGAATTTTATGAGGGTTTCCAAAGTGGTGGGAGAATGTTAGGTTGCCAAACAAAATTAAATATTAGAGTTATGGCTTCTATAGCTTTATACCTCAGTGTTTGAGATGAATAATAGATATTTGGTCGGGTCCCACTGCTTGTGAGTTGTAGATTTATTTTATGGTATTGAGTACTTCTAGGGAGTGAATGGGGGGAGGGGAGGGGGAGGGGGAGTGGGGTCTTCTTGGTTGGTTTTTAATCTTTTGACTTGTTTAATTGCTTGTCAATTCGTATGGTTGATTTTTAAAGTGTGACATAATGAAGCAAAAATATTTTCTTTGGGCTGGGGATTTTATTGTTTTGCTTACATTTACCTTCGTGGGTGGAGGTGGTTGAGTGTATGATGTATGGATTTTTGTATTTTTCAAATATTTTTTTTTTTTCGTTTGTCTATGATTTAGTGTTTGTGTATATTGTCGGAAATTTTATTTTGATTTGAGTCAATTAAGGTATTTAATCTATTATTTGGGTCTGTGATTTGGTTGTTTATTTTGTCTGAGAAAGTTTCTTCGTTTTATTAGGGGTGTCTTTTTCAGATGAGAAGTTGGGGTTAAATTGCTTGCGGTATCCATGTTTGATGAATTTCTTGGATGCTTTTAGAATTATTTTATTAAATTGTTGTATTATTTTGTTGAGTGAGGAAAAGTCAGTTATTTGGGAAGACAAGAGAGATGAGAGAGAGGAGAGAGAGACAGAGAGAGGGAGAATGAGAGAGAGAGAGAGAGAGAGAGAGAGGAAGGAGAGAGAGAGGAGAGAGAGAGAGAGAGAGGAGAAGAAAGAGAGAGAGAGAGAGAGAGAGAGAGAGAGAGAATCAATGTCTATGTTTGTGGTGCAAGTTTCCCAATTTGCTTGCTTGGTAGTTCTATATGTTTGTTTGAAGATGTGTGTTTATGAGGGTGTTTATGTTGGATTGTGATTATTATCATTAGGATGTGATCTGAAAAGACAGCATGAAAGGTTTACCATGTTGTCGGTAACTTGAAATGTGAGTGGAACAAAAGGTCAGTATCGGGGGTTTGGATTCTGGTTATGTTGTAGACTTGTAGAGGTCTTCGTGTAGGTTGGTTTCTATGTTGAGGATAATGAAGAGAATGTAATTGTATTAAGCGAATAGCTCTTGGTGTGGATGTTTGAGTATTAAGCCATGTGGGGTGACGTGCATTGAGTCCCCGAGTAATATCCAAGTTATTTTATTGTGTTAAGGAAGATAGAATCTGAGGATATAATCAGTGGACAGTTGTTGATGCATTGAAAATGTACCGCTTATCTTAAGAACCTTAGGCTGCAATATATATATAATTATATATATTTATATATATATATATATATAATAATATATATATATTTATATATATATATATATAATATATATATAATATATATATATATATATATTATATATATATATATATACGAGTTAGCGTAAAAAATATCGAACTTTTAACTAAACATTATCATTGTATCGTATATGGTACAAATATTACACAATACCACCTTCAAAGTACCTTCCTTCGGCTCTCACACATTTTTGCCAGCGCTCGTACCACTGCTCGAAACATCGTTGTAAGCCATCTTTTGTTATCTCTTTCAACACAAGCGTCGTAGCACTTTGAGTTTCTTCTGCTGACTGAAATGGTCGCCCTTTTAACAGACCCTTGACTCGAGGGAAAAGATAGAAATCAGCTGGAGCAAAATCTGGTGAGTAAGAAGGTTGAGAA
>JABUQX010082721.1:17500-25000 GCA_015478945.1 Trachelipus rathkii | reverse complement strand
ATATAAGTATATATATCAAACCTCGCAACTAATATATACATATATATTTTAATATATATATATATACCTAAATGCACATCAATAATAACTAATATATAATATATATATAATATATATATATATAATATATATTACTATTATATATATATATATATATATATAAATAATATAATATATATTATATATATATATATATATATATAAATGAAGTTTTAGTAGCGCGTCTCATAACAGAGTTATTAGAAAGATGCAGTAAATATATAGGGCATATTTTGCTAGGTTTCATTAATTATCAAAATGATTTCTAGCCAACAAATAATTTTTATTCGATCAGAATAAGAGAAGCTAACATTTTTTTTTTTGTTGAAATTATGGGTCAATGAAATACTTGCTTACTGATTGCATCTTGAAAGCTTCTTAAACTTTCTGGTCATAATAATGGAGAGGAAATAAGATGATAATTAGACGACAGTAAAATACTGTGGCGAAAATGCTAAATGAATTTTGGAAGAGGCGTTTATTTTCTTAAACCGTGAAAAAAAAATTACATGATTAAATGCAAATGTATTTTCGAGCAACACAGAAGATCTGTGGAATTAGAGAAGATTTAGAAGTCTAAATCTTGTCTGCTTTTATCTCAACTTATTTGAAATAATATTATCATAACGGTTGAAAAATTAGTCTAAAATTAAATTCAAATCATTCAGTCATTCATAGTCATCTCAACAACTTGGAAAGGTATCCAAACTTGCATAATGGGGTTCCTCTGATTTGAAAGAAGAAAACCGTAGAGCAGCGTGGGCATCTTCACTTCTCTGCTCTCTCGAGAAAGCATCTCGGTATTTTTAAACAGGTTTAGTGACCGATGATATAATATCATGGATATATTACAAAAATACATAGCACTGTAGATCCTGCCCTAGTTGGGCAAACAGGTTAAAGCACAACCCAAATTGATTTTCATCCAAAAAAATTTAATCAAATGTTTAGTGAAAGTGAGTTGATGTAGTCCATGTTGAGGCGCTACCAGTCAAGGCAGTGATTGCAAAAGACACATTATTAGTGTTTAAACACTAGTTCCAAGAATTGAAGGACTACTTTGAACAATCGTATAGGTGAAGGTTTTGTCAAGATAATGAACAGCCTCATACAACAAGGAAAACATGGGAAAAAGATTGAAGATTTCGGCTTGAATATACTTTCAAGCCCTTCTTATTCTCCAGATCTTTCTCCATCTGATTAGCTTCTAATCCGGAATACACATAACCATCGTGAAGGACTAGTTCTTAAAACAATTAATAAGATTGAAAAATTTATTTGTACATGATGTTCCTTCAAACCTTGAAGTTTTTCAAAATCGTCGTTGACAAGGTTGTGAATAGGGAAAAGTAAACTTTTTTTTTTTTTTTTTTTTTTTTTTTTATTGTTAACTCTCTTTTTTGCCTCCCTTTCATCCGATTATCGTTTTAGCTCTGTAGTCTATTCTATCTCTTTAAACTTTCGCCAAGAAGGGAGACGTTTTTGGTATTTCGGTGTTGCGATCGAACTTGATTGATTTCCTCTGTAATGATTGGTGCTTTAGTGGGAGGAGTCTCGAAATATGTAGAGCGCATAGTTGGCTTAATTTTTTCTGGCATGGAGGCAAACGTACACTCCATTCTGTTTCCATTCAACTAGAACTCTTTAACCTTTTGTTCAACTCTGCTTGTTCTCATGCTATTCGCCGGAGGAACGATACCTTCAGGAATTTCTCTCGTCTTCATAATCAAGAAATCTTAACTACTTCCAAGAATTGAATTGAATCCATGAATCGTGCAAAATCTATTCTTCGTTACGGCTAATGTCCGTGACCTACGCGCTAATTTCTAATTTGTTGAGCACCAATTCTCTACCTCTCATCTTAACATTTTACTGCTGTCTGAAACCCATTTATCCAGGGATTCTTTCTCTAGTAACCTAAATATCTCTAAATTTAACTTTTTTCACAATTTCCGTCTGATTAGTGAGGATCTATACATATAAAAATATCAACACTCCTGTAATACGCCTCCTATACCTTGAATCTTCAACTTTTCGATGTTATATGGCTTAAAATATGTCTTCCTACTACAATCGTTATCTTGTACTTCTGATGCTGATCCTTTAATTGGACAGATTTTCTTGTCTTTCTTTCTTTTTAATGATTATTTAGGAAAAACCTACATATATCTCAGATAATCTTGACCAGTTCTTAAGCACGCTTGACTTATGTTTCAACACTTTTTCTAGTTATAAATACACAATTTTTTCCACCTATATTGGTAACTCTGATCACAATCTTGTAGCTCTTAATTGCTTTCTCTCCAGCAGCTTCATCCTACCCTAAAAATATATTTTCTGGTATTTGAATCATGTTAATTTGGGCATTGCGTCGCTTCTAGGTTAATTTTTTTGGAATGAGTCCTGTTTTGACACCGAGAATGTTTCGACGTCGGCCGACAAGGTTGGGGCCGTAATCGCCGATGGGATGAGCAAGTTCATTCCAACTTCAACAAAAATCTTTTGCTCCTAAAAATCCGTGGATCGACGAGATTTGTTCTTTTGTCCATCACTTCATGATGGGGACAACGCTTATAGGGAATGGAAAAACTCTCGTTTTCTTATCATTGGCTAATTTCTACTCAGTTTCGTAATCGTTGGAAAGATTTTGTTAGACGGGCGAAGCGTGATATCGTTAAATAGAAGTGCGTTGATCTCCTGATCTCCTTGGTTCTCTTACTGCTAAAAATTTTTGGTCTCTTACCAAAAACATCTCTAATAATTTATGTAAATCTTCCTTATCTCCTCTTATAAGTTCTGACGGCTTTTTTGCTAACACTATATGGCATGAGGCAGATCTCTTCGGCGGCCTTTTTTTTTTCTCATTCCACCCTGGAAAATTCTGGCATCTTTCCTCCTATTACTTTTCCTCTCTGGTGTTCCATATCTGTCTTGATCAGATTCATGGGATACTGAGACCTATGATGGCCAGATAAGCTAGTGGCCCAGATGGATTGCATCCTCTTGTTTTAAGGGAGTGTTTATCTGAACTGTTTTATGTCCTCGTTCAAATCAAATCTCTGTGTTTTAATACTAATACTTTTCCTCAGTGCTGTAAGCGAGCACATGTCCAACCAATCCCGAAGAAAGGTAGCAGCACTGAACCTTCTAACTATCGTCCTACATTATAGCTCTCATTTGTATTCTATCTAAATTCTTTGAAACTTTCCTCAACTCTCATTTCCTGGATCATCTGGAATCTCATTCCCTTCTTTCACTTAATCAATATGGCTTCCGACACTAGAGGGCAACTGGTGACATTCTTTCCTGTCTCACTGATTTATAGTCTTCATCCCATGGGGGATATGGGAAGTCTTGTTTGGTTGAGCTTGATATGTCGAAAGCTTTTGACAGTATAAGGCACGCGTCACTACTCTCTAAACTCCCTTTCTTTCGGTTTCCTATTTCTCTTTGCTAACTCATATCTAGTTTTCACTCAGTTCGTTCCATATCAGAATTTGTTGACGGAGCGGCCCCATTCTTATTTAATGTAAATTGTGGTGTTTCTCAAGGTTCTGTTCTATTTCAAACTTTTTTTTTTACATTTTATCAACGATCTTCTCAATTGCAATTCAAACTCTGCTCATTCTTATGTCGATACCTCAATTTTCGATTCACCCACTCATTTCAAATCAGAACACTTACTCCGGTTATATAGTGGTCTTATATGCCCCTGTAAGGAGTACTGCTTTTTCATTTGGGAGGGATCCAGTTTCATCCCCCCCATTTTTATAGGACTTACTTAAGATTTAAATACTAATAAACTGTCCCCTACTTTCAAATTCACTTGACCCTCTATCTGTGCGACGTAATTATGGCTCTGCATCTTTTTTCTAAAGATACTACTACTACAAAAGCAGGTTCTGGAGGGAGCTGACCTCTCGCATTCCACCACCACTGAATGCGTGCTCTCGTAGCACAATGAGTTTCCTGATAGGACATGAATTGTGTGAATATTGAAAATACTAGGTTTGCTTGCTGTGGTGCCTCCTTTTTTATGGCCACCTCTGCTCTGTGGAACTCCCTGCCATCACATGTTTTTATGCAGAGATTAGGAGGTGATCAGGGGAACCCAGTGGAAAGAGTTTAATAGAGTAAGAAAAAGGAGTGGAAGTTAAGAAGAAGGTCTATTATGTTGGGTTTATTTCCAAAACGATCGAGGTTATTGGTAAGGATCTGTCTCATCTGCTTCAGGCTATTCTGGAAAGAGAAATAGTAGGAGAGTTCGCGTGTTCTATTTTTAAAATTTGAAGAAAATCATTATCGATGGTGAACGTTGAAATCGTCAAGGATGTTGATCTCAGAAAAGGAAAAGACGAGAAAAAGTTTCATATTTTGGAGTTTAGATAGTCGAAGAATTTAGATTAGTCAGCTGAATTAGGAAACAAACTTAAAGGAAAAATAATTTATTAATACATTGGGTTGGTAAGACAGACTGAGCCATAAGGTAGAATTTCGGAAGAATTCAAATCAAAAACACGAGAAAAAACAACGTGATTGCGCACATAAGAACAATATCCTAATTTGACTAAAAACTGACGACAGAGAGAGCTAGAGAGAGGGAAGAGAGTAGGGTTTATTATTAGAATATTCAAAAACCTTAGTTTCGTTTAGAGTAAGAGGTGAGCTGTAGAGGAGGAAATGTGATTTTCAACAAAGTGAAAATTAGAAAACAAAGATCATGAATGTTGCAGAAATTAATAGAGAAAGAAAACCGTTTGGCAGAACAAGCAACCAATTCCATTATTGCACCAACCCCACAACCCCACAACCCCACAACCGGAGGCTGCAACTCTAATTGGTGATGGAGAAGGGTAACTGAGGACTATTTTCGGATGTCCTCTCCTCTTGACTTCTCCAAGACTCTGCTTATTTCCGCCTTTTCTGAATAAGTTGTAAAGAGAGAGTGCAATGTGCAGTAGTGTTTGAGGTGTGTTAATAAAGGAATGCCTTTTGGTCACCTATAGAGGCTCCTGTGTAGAAATTATATGAAGATGGATGACCCTCCATCCTGATATATATTATATATAGTATATATTATATATATGATATTATATATAATATATATATAGTATATATATATATATATATATATATATATATCTTATATAGTATATATTATTATATAGTATATATTATATAGTTAGTATATATATATATGATATATATATATTATTTATAATGAATGAATCAAATAAGATTTTATTCTTCATCAGCGGGATTCGAACACTGGACCTCCGCGTTGCTGAGGTAAAAGTAACCGGCGCTTTATCCACTTAAGGCCATCACGGTCCCCAAAAAGAACGTTCAAACTTAGTTTTTAAAGCACCCGGTTTTCGTCATCCCCATAATTGCTTGAGACTCAAAGGCCTGGCCCCTGAATCTCGTGAATCTCGAATCTGTCTAACTTCGATGTTCTGTGGCTCAAATCTTTCTTCCTTCTACTCAATAATCTGTGCTTCTGCTACTGTTCTCTAACAGAACAGATTTTCACTCTTTCTTTGAATATCTTTACTACTGTCTCACGAGACTGTTATATCTTCTCATCCAAATACTGAGGTCCTCTATTTACGGGGAATTTCAATGTACATCAACACTGAATGGTTGGGGTCCTTGCATACCGATTTAGGTGGGGAGGAGGCGAATCATTCGCATTTCTCAACGGATCTGAGCAACTAATTAAAGAGCTCACACATATTCCGGATCGTCCTAACCAGTTTCTTGAACACACTTGACCTAGTGGTTTCACCACACTTTCCTTATAAATACAGCACCTTCGCTCCTATTGGTAATCTGACCACAACCTTATAATATCTCTTAATTTTAATAACTTCTCTCCAACAGCTTCAATCCTACCCTAGACGGTTTTTCTGGACCTTTGATCGGGCCGATTGGGGGGCCTTTGTGTTTTGCTTCTACGCTAACTATAATTGGGAATGACTGCTTTGTCTCTGGTGAGGCTTGGTTTCTGCCGCAAAGGTGGGAGGTGTAATCGTTGATGGATGAGTAGGTTTTGCAATTCTTCTTGCGACTATCTTTCCTCTCTTCATAATCATGGTTCGAGTCGTGGCTTGTTCTCTGACCATTCAGGGTAGAGAGACAGCGCGTATCGGGAATGGAAAAATTCTCGTTCTCTTCTCCTATCACTCTCGCTAATTTTCCATTCAGCTAGAAATTCGTTTGCAGGGATACTCTTCGACGAGCAAGGAGGGCTTTCATCAAACGAAAGTGCCTTAACCTCCTTGGTTCTCCTATGATGAAATCTTTCTGGCCTCATTGCCAAAAACATCTCTAATAAATTCTGTTAATCTGCCTTTCCTCCTCTTATTCGATCTGATTGGTTCTCTGCTAAACTCTCCAACTGAAAAGGCCATCTTCTTCGGCCTCCTATTTTTCCTCTAACTCAACCTGGACGATCTAGCATTCCTCCTCCTGCCTCTTGCCTTGCTCTCAGGTGGTCCTATGTCCCCTTTTGCCTGTGATTACATTTGATCGGTGCATGGCTCCTGAGATCTGAATGAACGTTAGGAAGGCGGGTGGCCCGGATGGCATTCCTCCCCGAGTTTTGAAGGATGTGCTTACGTGCTGACACCGCCCCTCGTTCAACTATATCTCTATGTCTCAATATACTAGCACTTTCCTCAGTGTTGGAAGGGCGCACACATGTCAAACCCATTCGAAAAAAGGAAACCGCTCTGATTCCTTCTAACTATCGCCCTATAGCTCTCACTTGTACTTTATCTAAGATCTTTGCAACCCTTCTCAACTCTCACTTCTTAGACCATCTGGAATCTCTCATTCTCTTCTTTCGCCGATCTGCCAGTATGTTCTTTCGGCGGTTTCAGAGGGTCTACTGGCAATACCTTTCCTATTTAACCGATTTATGGTTTTCCGGCCTTATAGGAGCTACGGGGAGACTTGGTGGTGGTGCTTGACATATCCAAAGCATTTGGATGGGGGTATGGACGCGTCACTGCTCTCCAAGCTCCGCCTCCTTTGGGTTTTTCCTCCTTCTCTTTTGCTTTTTCTGTTCTAGCTTCCTTTCAAGTCGCTCACTATCGGCTGTGGTTGATGGCAGCGCCTTCTTTCTTTCTTTTTCTGTCAATAGTGGTGGTTCTCAGGGTTCTCTTGTATCTGCCTAGCTTTATTCGCTGACTTTTCATTAATGGATCTTCTCAACTGCAGACATCTAACTCTATCCTCATTATGCCGTATGGATGCGACCCTTCATCTCTTCACTCATTTCAATTTCTGCTATCCTCTTTTCTTCTAGAATTTCCTCTCGTCTCAATCTTTTCCGATTCTCTTCTGCGCTGATCTGGATAGAAATTTCCGAGTTGGGGTCGTCTCAACTGTGAAATTTAAATGTCTTTACTCCAATTTTCTACAAAGTCTTCTCTCTCTAAAACACCTTCTAACGTT
>JABUQX010082721.1:0-12500 GCA_015478945.1 Trachelipus rathkii | reverse complement strand
TACAGATTCATTCACAGTCCCTGATGATATAATATATTATACAAAATTAATTAAATATTATATTAATAAATATATAATTATTAATATTATTATATTATATATATATATATATATATTTAATATATATAATTTAATAATAATTATATTAATATATTATAAATATTAATATTAATATATATTATAATAATATATTAAATATATTAATATTAAAATATTTTCAGATTATAAAATTATATATATATATTATTATGTTATATAATATATATATATGATATATATATATTATAAATATATATTTAGTATTTTATATATATTTTAAATAATATTCATAATATATATGCTTATTTTTCTTCTTTAAACTGGTCAAGTACAATATTTAATACTTAGTAAAGAAGTAATACATAAAAATAACCAGTTTATTTAAATTAAGATCACAAAGAATGAAGTCATTGCTTATTTTGCCGGTACTCTAATTGCTTTTCTGGGTCATTATTTTGAATGGGTGGGGTTTATTAAATATGTGGTTTTATTGGCGGTATATTTAAATAGATTTTAAAAAGGTAGCAAAAATTACACTATTTAATAACTTAGTGAGGGATAAACTGTATATTTATATCTCACAGTTGCTAACACATAATTTATATTAAGGAATATTAGCTCCTTTATAAATTTCTTTAATTCTTAATTTCTATATTTTCTGGGATAATAAACTGAACCTAGTGTATATTAAATATAATTATTATATTAATTTTAGATTTTACATAATTATATCCTAAGTAAATAATATAAAGTATATTATATATATATAAAACTCAATTACTTGATAAAATAAAATTTATTAACTTTATTATTTATTCAAAAAAAAAAAAAAACTCCGCAATAAAAAAAGTTTATCAATAACCTATAATGATATATCAAATGAATTTCTATTATACCTTTAATATATTTAGATCTAGTAATATATATCAATATATATATATATATATTATAATATATTATTATATACTTATATTAATATATTATAAATTATATGCTATATTAAATTAGTTATTAATAATTAATATTAATATATAATATAATATATATATATATATATATATATTATATATATATATAAAATATATATATATATATATATATATAATAATATATAATTATATAGATATTAGTATTATATAGTTATATTAATATATATATAATATATATATATTATATATATATATATATATATATTATATATTATATATATATTATAGAAATAATGAAGGCAAAAACGTGCTTTCAATGAGTTGTGTATAAGGAGTAGTAGAGTGTGATGTAGAGGTATGTAGAGAAGTGACTGAAATAGAAGAAGAGAGATGAAGGAGAGATGTGTTTGTGATTGTAAGAGAGACTGTTGTAAGACGTTGCACGTACAAGTGATGAAGAGATATAAGTGATGACAATGGATATGTATAGATAGTGCATGTATAATGTAATGTAGTGTGAGTGAGATATTCTTTTCAACATTAAAAGTTAGCGAAACTGAGTGTAGAATCGAGATATCATTATAGTGAAATTTATTACAAAAAAACTTAATCACTCGTGACATTACCATTACTCGACGATATAAAAAACATACATTTAATATTTCACTCTTGAAAGAGAACTCATCAGAGAGTTACCAAACAATTTCGTATACAATTTTATCCTCTATTATCACTTAATATCAGATTAGATTTGATTATGTGCAGTGTGATGTGACTATTAATTACTTTATTATTTATATTATTTAGATACCTTTCTTCATTCTTAATTTGATTTTTTACTCTTATGAGTAGACTTAAATTATCCTGAATTGGAGGTCATTACTCTAGATCATAACAAGACTTCATCATTAGGAACTTATAATTTGGTGTAGGGATTTTTGCACTTTCACTTCAATTAATTTTATAAATTTACAAATGTATGTAACTCTAATACATTAATTCAGGGATCTCATTCTGGTTTTTTTTAATCAGTCTATTAAAATCTAGTCGTCTGATTATTTTGAGTGAGAATTATATATACTCATCTCTCATCCTTCTAAGTAAATTATATATATGGTAGCGGTCTGATTTTTCTTAAGGGTTAAAAAAAGTAATACTTATCACAATATTATAGTGAGCTCTGTTTACTTACGTGATGAGAATACCTATCACTATTATTACATTTTGCTAAATCTTGTATCTGTATTTGATAGTTATGGTGTTAAGCGTTTCTAGCTCACATTGTATTATATAATTTATTTATATACCGTTATTTATTATCATCATTAATTATTATGATTATTATAGTTATTGTGACTCATTTCTCATATAGCTTGGTTATAATATTGTGGCACACACTCCACACGAGTTTATTTAATAAAACTTTTGATGTAGGCAATCACTGAGATATTAGGTTATAGATTTAAGTGAATTCCCAATTATCTTAGATAAAAAAGTAATCATTAGTTTTATTAAACATTTTATAAATTTACAAATATATTTTAATATTATATATATATATTATAATATTATATATATATTAATAATATATAGTAATAATATATATATATATATATATATATATATATCTATATAATTAATTAATATTATTATATAAATTATATTATAATAAATTAATATAATTATTATTAATATATATATAATATATATTATGATATATATATATATATAATATTATGATAACTTCATTACTTCACAATAATTTATAAATATTCTAGATCAAAAATATTTTATTATATATTGTACTTTTCACAGTATTAGTCTATTCACTAAATTGAATAAATTATTGTAAAAAACAATATCAACTAAAAACCAAGAAGACCATTAAATAAATATATGTGAATGCTAAATGGGAATATGTTATATGCATGTTAAATTCCACATGTTTAAACATTGTGAGTTTATTATGTGAGTATAATAAACCATTAGTATTATATCAACCAATGGTTTTATAACCTAATAAATGGTTTAAACATAGTACCATCCTATAGATATATATATAATATATTTTATATATATATTATATTAAATATAATATATATATATGATATTAATATATATATTATATTATATAATATTAATGTATTTATATAATAATAATATATTAATATTAATTATATATTAATATATGTATTATATTATAATATATTATTAATTATATTAAATATATATATATATATATATATTAATTATATATATATATAGTATATTTTATAATATAATTAATATATATATATTAATTAATTTATATAATATATATTATATATATATATATTATATTATTTAATATATTATATATTATATATTAATATATATATATATTATAATATATTATATATATTATCTTAGCATTGGGATATATTGTCCTAAAGAAAAATGCTAATTAACAGCGATATAGATTAATATATATAATTATTATATTTATATATATCATATATATATATATTTAAATAATATATATATATCATATTATATATATATATATATATAATATATATATTATATACATATATAAGGAACAGTAAGGCAATTATTTTATATAATTATACATTTATAATATTTCAATCACCCAAACTTAAAGAAGACATATAAGAGTTTTCTTGAGGTTAAATTGATAAGTCTCTTTTGAACATTAAGTCAAAGTGAGTTTATTATAAGAATGAAAAATAGAGAATAGTAATTATATATAAGAAATGAAACCTGAGAGTGTCACTTTTAACATACATCAATATTTAAAATTATAAGGAAGTTAAAGAAATTTTAAAAATCACAAATATTAAATATTTATTAAATACTAAAATAAAATAATCGCGGAAAGTATGAAGAACAAAAGTTTTGTAAAATTTTTATTTAATCAAATTGCTTAAATCTGCAAGAGCCAGTAAAAGCAATCACTAATATCTTATATTCGTTGTTTTCCAACACTGAGCGTTTGCGTCGTCGTATAAATTATAAACAAGAGGGGTATTGTAATTCGCATTATTCATGTTTAGATGATTAAAAATAATTTACGCCCTGTTAAGATTTATATATTAAATCAATAATGTAACATTCTTAATATTTTCTAACTGCAATGAACTTTGCTATATTAAGAATTGATGTACTCTCAGGTACAGTTAATTTACATAACCAAGTAATAATTCTTAAATGATATTAATAAATTATGTCAAGGCAACATCTCATTCTAAACTCATTATATTAATATATTATTATATATATATATTATTATTATATTAAGATTAATTATTATGTATTATATATATAATTTATTTAATATTATATATATAATATATTAATATATTAATATTATATTATATATATAATAATATAATATAATATATATTAATAATATTATTTAATATATTTTATATATATATTATATATATATTTATATATATATATGAAAATTTATATATATATATCATATTATATATTAAATATATATTTATTAATTATTACTATATTATTTATATATATATTATATATATATTTATAGTATACTAATATATATATACTATATTATATATATTATATTATTATATTAATTATATTATTATATAATATATATATTATAATTTATTTATATATATTTATATATATATATATATTTATATTATTAATAATATTATTAATAATATATATATTTATAATATTATAAATATAATATAATATTATTATTATAGTATAATAATATATAATATATAGTTAATATTATATTATTAATATATTTATATTATTATATATTATAAGTATATATAAATATTAATTATATATATTAGTATTATATTAATAAAAATATAATTATATATTATATATTATAATTAAATTAAATTTAATATGATATATATATATATATATATTATACTATTTATTTAATATTAATATATTAATATATAATATTATTATTTACATATATAATAATAATATAATTATTAATATATATTTTAATATATAATATATATATTATATATATATATATGATATAATTATATATAATATTAATATATATATATATATATATATGATATGTTATTTATATATATATTTATAATTTATATTATTAATATATTAAAATATTATTATATAAATATTAATAATATATATTTAATTTAATATATATATAATATATAGATATATATATATATATATAATATATTATATATATATATTTATATGTATTATATATATATTATAATATATATTTATCTATATATATTATATATATTATATATATATATATATATAATATTATATATATATATATATATATGATAATTATAAATATTATATTTATTAATTAATATAATATATATATATTAAATATAATATATTATATTATTTAATATATAATATATATATTATTATATAATTATATTATTATATATATAGTATATAATTATTCATATTATATATATATATAAATTATATTAGTATTAATATGTCAGTTAGTGTGTGAGTTTTATTTGTTTGGGCTAGTTTAGGTTGGATTTGTTATATATATAATATTTAAGGATATTAATATTAATAAGTATATATTATATACTATATATATAATATTTATATATAATACTTATTATTAATAATATATGTTTATTATATATATAATATATATTAATAAATATAAATATTATATTATTAATAATATATATAGTATATATTATATATATATATATATATTATTATATATAATTATAGAGTGGTTGTTTGGGGTTGGTGGGTTGTGTTGATGTTGGTGGGTGTGTAAGGTTGTTTTTGTGTGTAATACATTTAAAAGTGCGTGGTGTTTTGTAATAATATATATATATATATAATATATATATATATTTATTAATATATATTATAATATATATATATATATATTAATATATATATATATTATATATATATATAACTATATATATATTAATATTATTATTATATTATAATATATGTAATATATATACTTATATATAATATCATATATATATAGATACTATATATATAACTCTAATTATAATTATAATATCTATAAGATATATATAATATATATTATATTTATATTATATTAATAATAATAATATATATATAAATATATATATTATATATTATAATATAATATAATATAATATAATAATTATATATATATTATATATAATTTATATATAAATATAAATATATATATAATTAAATATATTATTATTATTATTATAATATTATAATTATATATATTATATTATAATATATATATATATATATATATTATTATATTATATTATTATATATATAATATAATTAATATTTATATTAATATAATATTATAATATATATATATTATTTAATATAATATTATATTATATATATATATATAATACTGTTATATATAATTATAATATATAGTATTATATTTATTTATATATATATTATATTATATATTAAATATATATATATAATATATTCATTTATCATTATTATTATTAAAGGATAGGTGGAGTGTCGCACATGAATCTATTTTATTTTCATTCTAAGGGGTAGGAGTTTGCAGCATTATTAAAATAATATTTTGATTGTGAGACCACTGCTATAGATAGTTTAATACATTTATAGTATAACTAAAAATTGATTATTATTTCGTAATATAGTTTAATATTATTTATTTACTATTATATATTACTTTATATGGAACACTCATACTACTTATCAGAGTCTGCACATGCCCCGGTATGTCGGTCAATCCTAGTCTGAAATGATTCTATAATTTCTACTTAAGATATTTTGTCTAACGGAGTTTACGCATACTGAAATTTATTATTTATTTAATTTATATTTATATTAATTATTATTATTATATTTAATAATTATTTATTTATATTATATATTATATTATTATTTATTTATTATTTTATTTATTATTATATATTAATTATTTTATTTTATTTAATTATTACTATATTATTTATTATATTATATATTATAATGTTCAATTAATTATTTTAATAATTAATTTCCATTAAATTATATCATTAAATTTTTCACTTAAATAATATTATATTTAATGTGGCACTATATTGAGTAATTATGGACTTATATATTATTTCTATAAAAGTTTTAATTCATGTTAATTTAATATTATATTATGATATTCATATTCATATTATTAATTAAGATTGGATCTAGGAAGACCCACTGTCTTGATCATTATGAACTGCCATCAGGTTACTCATATATCAATAAAAGCTCTGGCTCAAGATTATAAAATTATATAAACGTCACATAAATTTTTGTGAGAGTAGAGGGTCTATCCAGGCAAAACATGGTATCTTATAATATAAAATTCGTGGGTATGTTTGAGTATGGTCTGTGTCTTACCTATAATAATAAGCTTTATAAAATATAAATTATTATTCAGTTACTGTAAACATTTTGCTAGTGTGAATTTTTTCTTGTTCTGCGTGTTTGTGTATCTATCAGATTATTACTAACGTGAAGAAGGTGAGGGTAACAGTACATTTAATTGAGTGTGTTATAGAATTTTGATATATCTATTATTTGCTGGTTCTCATTTATTATCTCTCACGGTGCATCTCTTTCTCTCCTCTTCCATTTATCTAGTTATCTTCTTATCTCTCAATAGTCATCACTCTACATTCTACCATCTCTTATGTTATTCACACATTATCCTTATATCTCGTTTCTCTGCTCTTTCTATTTTACTATAAGAAGAAACTTAGGTTCAACTATTATATTCTATATTCGGTGACTCAAATCTTATTCACACTATTTATATCTGCTTACTGCTTCTCCTTTCATATATAACATTCTTACTTAAATATATTCCATTCATCTCCTATATAAGTTCATCCAATCAGGTAATTCATTTATTAGGGTTTCATTGTGAGAACACTCCTTTGATTTCAATAACTTCCCTATCCTCACACTACATGTGAAAATTCTATGACTATATTTATCTACTATTATTATATAAATAATTATATAATTATTATTATCTATTTATTAATATTATATTATATTATTATTATTTATATGTTATATTAAAATATCTAATTAATTATTATTGTAATAGTAATTATATTTAAATTATTATGTACATTATTTCGATTTATAATTAATTATTTATTATAATTATGAATTATATTTTTAATATATTGAAAAATTATTGTGATAGATATAATCATTTCCATAAAACGATTTTGCGTTAATTAAAGAATTACCTCACTTGAACATAAGATACTAAAAATATTTCACACTTTCTGAATTTATAAAAAGAGTTATTCCAATTAAGTATTTATAATTCGTGCATTTTCTTATATTATTTTATTATTATATACTATATAATTTTGCTGGGTTTCTGGTGTAGCTGTTTATACTGTATATTATATATTATATTCTGTATTAGCCGGCATCTCATAATATTATTATTATATATATATTATATATAATATATATACTTTATTTGTTGTTGTTATTGTTTATGTCATATAATATGACGAGTATTAGAAGAGTATTACATTCATATATTAATTATGCATTATAAACTGCATTCATTGGTTATTTGTAATTTTTTGAATTTTATGTTGATTTCTATATATAATGAGAATACGTGCCATTAAACACTATTATTATATATCTAAAAAAACTATGATAAAAAAAATTTTTTAAGGAAAGGTGAAATACCGAACAAAATAAAAAAATTCCACTAAAGAAAACATTCATTTTCCGAAACCAAAATATCTGCTATCAAATTCGGTTCCCATTAGAAACATACCGGTACGATTTCAAACTCAAACCGATTATGAATGTAAGTATTATTATTAGTTTATTGATGTCCAAAGATTTTTTTGATTTTCTTAAAAAAAGAGAAACCACTTGAGTTATAATTTCCGAGATTTGATCTTATTGTGGTCATTAAAGGGTTTATTAATAATCCTATATAATTATAATTAAATTACTTATTCTATAGAATTTCGTCATTAGAGGGAATGCCTTACCGAAAGAGGAATATTTAATGAATACGATGTATTTTTATGAGAGTCGAATGAATTTGCAAGGAATGTTTTTATTGCCTCCATTATTATTAATAATTATACTTAATAAAAGAAATAATTTTATGATTCGAACAGCGAATTATATAATAATTATATAATAGTAATATATATGTATGTATTTTACTATAAATTTATATATATATTAAATAATTATAATAAAATATTATAAATTAAATAAATTAATATTAAAATAATAATTAAAATAATAAAATAATAATAATTAATTAAATATATAAAATAATTAATATAAAATATATTAATAAATTAATATAATAATAATAATAATAATAATAAATATAATAATAAATATATAAATTAATAATTAATAAATATATAAATGGAATTAATTATAATTAAAAGTATATGATAAATTATACTCATCCCATTAGCATACTGTATCTATGACTTACTTTGCAATTCACTTACTTCCATTCTTCACTATATATACTATTCATAATTCTTCTTCTTTTCTTCTAATCGATTCACCTTACTATTCTTACCTTTCTTCACCACCCGTAATAAAAATTACATTATTAATCTTTGAGTTTTTACCTAAATAAATTTTAAGTAATTATAAGAATCGTCGAAATAAATCCTACCATTTCTAATAATTATACTTATATAATTAATTAATACATATAGAACTATAGATAAGGAAGAAGAGTTAACACTAGAAGGCTAAAGCAATGGGACTTAAATAACGAAGCTTATACATATAACTAATCATAAGTTCTTATATAATATAGAAGAACATACTAAGAAGTACGATAGGAAAATAAAAGGAACAATGGTAAAGAAGGAACTGTACTTCTAGATACTATACGGTATATTGAATACAGAACATAAAAATGTATTATTAAAGAAATTTAATTTAAAGCTATATTATTGAATATAATATTATTTAGTAAAGTTTTAATAAGAGTTGCACCCAAAGGATATCTCTGCAAATTTATTTTAAATAATAATAATTTCTTAATTATTAGAAAATGTATAATTATTTTAATATTATTTATTAATATAGTATTAATGATATATAAAATTTATTAATTATATAATTTATTTATTATAATTTATATTTATATAATGTAAATAGTTGTTATTAATTAATTATATTAATTTAATATTATTAAACTTAATTAGTTCATATGTAATTTCTGTAATTGTTCTAATATCTATTATAATTTTTGTACCTAACTATTATTAATCTATATAATAATATATTTTAATATTTTGAATATTAAATTTATTAAAAGTAATTAATTAATTATATGAAATATAATTAATTAATTTATTATTTATATATTTTAATTAATATATAATAAAATAATAAAATCATTAGATTAAAAAAAAATTAATAATATATATTATCGCATATAAAAATAATTTATCAAAGTTAATTTATTTAATAATAATACAATATATATTTTAATAATGTATCGCATTAAAATAAAGAGATAAAGTAATTATTATCAATTTTAAAAAAATTATTAAATATAATTAACAGAAAATAAAATATGTTCCGAAGAATTAAATAAAATATTTAAAAAAAGTAATTCAATAACAATATTAACTAAATAATTAAATCTATAATTAAATAAATAAATTATAATAATAAATTTCTCATAATAATATTTAAGATTTTGTTCCAATGATTTTTAAAAAAGAATGATTTATGAAACTGAAAACTGACTAAATATTTAAAATTAGTAAATTATAGAAATAAAATATAAATTAAACAATGTATTATACACAAATAATACACGTTAATAATGTATTACACAACATACACATCAATTCATATTAATAATGAGTAAAATAATTAAACTAATAAAATTAAAATAGTAATTTAATGAGGAAAAACCATTTCAGTAACTGGGAAATATCAAGCGGAACACAACGAATATAACAAAATAACACCACACCTGTAACGGTGGCCGGTGAGCTCAATCCAATAGCCGGGAATAAGAGACGATTTCTTTCCATGAAATTTTACATTCATTTGGGAACAAAATAAAACTCTTGAGGAAAATACGAAGCAGACAAAAGAACAACACGAGAAAAACATCTTTCCAGGGAATATTTTGTCTTTCCGTTAATAAATTAATAAAGTATAGTATGATTTTATGATTTTTTTTTGTGGAAAAATAGAGGAGTGCTGTACAAAGCAGATAACGGAATATTACAACACGTCTGTCAATTCAAGAATGTCAATAAAATTCTATTTCTCGCTTTCTCTTCTCTCTCTCTCGATTAATCGTCTCTCCCCTCTCTCTCTCTCTCTCTCTCTCGAACTATCTATATTCATCGTCCTCTCTCTCTCTCTCTCTCTATCTCTCTCTTCTCTCTCTTTGACCACAACATCTCCTCTCCATCTCACCTCTCATCTCGTCACGGTCATTCCATCATCACACATCCACACACATCCACCATATTTACATATGTATATTTAAAATATATAGATTTCTTACGATCAAACATCTAATTCCTATATATCATATTATCTACCTAATATCTAAATATTACCGATTATATATAATATATACTGATATATATGACCATATCTAAACTCAATCTATCATTCTCTATCTCTAGTCTCTACGTCCAGTAAGCCTCTTGGTATAAGTTACTACATAAATAGTTATCCCTTAAGTGAGTCTCTCAATCTCCTCTCCGACTGCAGAGCCCAGAAGTATCCTTTTTATCTAATTTTAATAAATTCAAATAATCAAAATGAATAAATTAATTGAGACCAGGTATGCATTTCATTAATGTACTTATTATTATTATAATAATTATGCTGTGAAGCTTAACTAGCTAATATTTTGAGGACGCTGTTTTATTAACCCTTAGCCAGACCATTAGGATTCAAAAATACAAAGCAAACACAAAGTAACGATATAAATTAATTAATTTATTATAAAATAAATTAAAAAATTAGTAATCAATAGAAGTTTTGATATTAGTTTATATGAAGCAAGCGGGTGCTTTCCAAATTCCCGGCACTTGGCTCAAATATGTTGTTATTGTATCTCTCTACAAGTTCCTACACACACCTGCCTGACCTAAGATCCTGATTGCTGGGCACAACGTCAGAACAATAATGACTCGGGCGAATTTCAAAGATGAAAAATTGGGTAATAATTACATACTTTATAGTATAGCTATAACACTTGAGTTATAAATGTACATTTTATACCCGATAGAGTTTTGACCAATGATATGATTATTAAACTAATTGAGGGCTAGAAACTGATTTGACACATTTGCAAAAAATTATATTCATCATAAAAATGAACTTGTCCTTAAACCCTAAATATGAATAAATAAGTTCCAAAATTAACAATCGATAATGGATTATCAGGGTCAGTTAGTTTTAATTAGATAATTATTTGTAGTCAGAAATGTGTAGGCTAAAAAAAATCATAGTATA
>JABUQX010082720.1:10000-15000 GCA_015478945.1 Trachelipus rathkii | reverse complement strand
CGAATCCTTTGGGTCCTCTTTGAGGAGTGGTCACCACTTGTCATTTTATACTACTTAACCATGTATATGCACAGACGTTTGCGCATACATGTATATGCATCATGCGTTTGCGCATACCATCTTCTATCTTCTGACGTGAATCATCCCACCCGCAAGGAATAACAATGGAATTGCGGGAATTAAAAAGTGACCTCTTCCAGTCACTGGCCGACCGAACTGGAACTCGACCACTGACCACTTTGCCAAGTGTATTGGACTTAACAGATTGGGCTCAGTTGAATGGCCGATAAAACGTAAACAATTGGTCACTTACATATAAAGTTTTATGCATATCAAAAATTTGGAATCAAATTTTTTCCCAAATTAAATTTGGAAATTTTATATCAATTCACAATTTATATATATATAATATATATATATATATATATATATATATATATATATATATATATATATATATATATATATATATATATATATATATATATATATATATATATATATATATTTATATATATATATATATATATATATATATATATATATATATATATATATATATATATATATATATATATATATATACTATATATATATATATATAATGAGAGAGAGTAAAATCGCTACCATCCATACACACACACACACACACACACACCCATACACACATACACACACATACACACACCTTTTACTTAAAATAAAAATGAATCCTGGGATGAAGGATCGGTATTCAGAGGAAAGTTCGGGACGATGCCCTATAAGTGACTCATTCACAGTTGATGAGTTGAATACTGAGGCCATGTAATTACACTCAAAAATCCAGGAAGCTGAGCAATAACATTAAAAATTAGAAAGTTATTTAGGAAGTTATAACAATAAAAAATAATGAAAAAGAATCAAGAAACAACATAGAAATAATAAAACAAGTTAAACAAGAAAAAGAATGAAGAAGGAGGAAGGAAGGAGAAGGAGAAAGGAGGAAGACTTGTATTATTGCAATTGAGTGATTGCAATAATACTTTGTTTTTATTAAAATTTTAAGAATTTTTATTAAAAAAGTCGTAGCAAATGAGTGATTGTATGTAGCGGTAAATGCACAGGTTTGGATCCAGTGAGCCATTGAGTTAGTAAACATACACTTAGCACGAATATATATGTTTTCAGTGATGTAGAGCACAAATAACATAGTTTCAATGCTCTTAAAGGAGTCTAAGGATCCACATGAGATATGAATTAAACCCTAAAACGTGACTTGGCCTTTAAAATGAAACTTTTAAAAACCTTAAAATTATTAATTACATAGACTCATGCTCTAACAATAGCTTTATATTACACAAATATATGAAACTTAGCACAGAGAATTTAAACGACACTCTCTTAATCATACACAAAGGCAACAAAATGTAGCACAACAGAGGTATTGACGTTTAAATGTTGCACAACTAATGTACTCGAGTTAAAACATGTACTCGATTTGTTTAATGTGTGCACAGTCTAACTTATTTTAACATTAGCATTCTCAAACTTCATATGTTTTCTTTTATATTTTTACTTTACGTCATATTTTGACGTGTAATAAGTATAAACATATAATTTATTAAAAACTTTTTATGTTTTAATTAAAGATAACAACTAATCATTTACATTATTCATTCAATGTTAACTAAAAATATTTCAAAGTTTATTGTTTAAAAATTATTTTAATACTTTTTATTTATAAAATTTTAATTATTTTGGTTATAAACATTTTGTTAATTTTATTTATTGTTTTAAAAATTATTTTAATACTTTTTATTTATAAAATTTTATTTATTTTGTTTATAAATATTTTGTTTTTACTAAAATTTTAAAATTTTATTAAAATCATGTATTTTACAGACCCTAAAGCAGTAAAGCAGTAAATCAATAGCGCAAATGCATGGCAACAGAGGGAAATAATAGGCTTTTGTTTTACTGCTTTGCCATCCATTCTAGTTTACACAACTTTTACATCCGGCCTATTTTTAATAATAATGAGACTATTTTATTAAAAACATTGTTTTTGAATTAATCATTTACATTTATATTATTCATCCACTGTTAACTAAAATTACTTCAAAGTTTTTAAATAATTTGTATTTATTTTATTATTATTATTATTATTATTATTATTATTATTATTATTATTATTATTATTATTATTATTATTATTATTATTATTATTATTATTATTATTATTATTATTATTATTATTATTGCATTTGCTCATCACAGCGAATCGGTTAGGAGTGAAAAACGAACACTGAATGGGTTATGGGTACAAGAGATCACGACATTTTCAAGTTTCACACTATATGTCAGGACATAAAGATAGCTCTCAACATCTGGGAGACCTGTGAAACCTTCCAGCAGAGCATAAGAGCAGCCATAGAGGATGTGGAGGATCAGTGAAACCCTCCTCACCGCTACGACCCCACGAGAACAGAAGAGCAAAGCATGTGAAAGGTGGTGGTAAGGTATAATAAGCTTCTGAGCTCACGTTCAAAGAGGCCTACCAGCACTAGATGGAAAAACAGCCAAACTTCTCCGTTGGTCGATGCAGCCTTATAGACAGAGGACATCATGACTTGATCAATCGAGACTTCGAAATGCAATGGTACACAAAGCGGAAACTGTGGGATGTGATTCATTGCTGTGTGGTTCAACCTTCAGGCGCGTTGCGAGGCGGTTCGGACTTGCGGAAAAACGGTCAATGGCGGCAACGACAACGACGTTTAACGGGATTCCAAACCAATGATTGCAGGGTTTGCTAAAACGATCAACGACAATGGAAATAAATGAAATGACGATGATTAACAAAACGAAACTCAATATGAATGAAATAAAAAGGATAATGTTGCAATTCCAATATTGATAAAAAAAGTAATTAAATTTATACATGTAAAAAAAATTGACAGGGTAGTGATAAAACTGTCACCATAAAAAAAAGCTCAGGAAAGAACGTGAGGCAATAACTAAATAGAACTAAAGGGTTATAACATACAAACATACATAAAATAGCCAACGAACGTACGTGAAAAGGAACCAATAAGGGCTGAGCCCCATTTTCAAAACGCCATATATAAAAAGTAGCCAGAAAGGTAGATGAGTACTAAAAAAAATGCCTGTATTGACAGAGTGACAGGTGGGTGACAAATCTGTCACCCATCATCTTGAAAAGTACCCAAGAAGGTAGCTGAGTACTAAAAAATATATGTCGTATTGTTAGGGTGACAGGAAGGTGACAAATCTGTCACCTGTCATGTCACCTGTCATCCGATGACGTCCCTATACTATTATTAACAACAGAAGAAGGTTAGAGTTTTGTTTTCAAAGAAGATATTATAGTTTTGTGGAAGATTATATCAAATAGATAGATGGTGAATTTGTGTTACTGAGATATAGAAAACAACCATATTTTCTTTAACATAACTATAAGTACGAGAAAGGTCAGAGTTCTGTTGCTTCAAGGCTACCTTCCTAGCACCAGAGTGGAAAGGAAACAAAGTAACAGAAATTATTGATGCAAAATAGAAATAAAAGAGCTGAGATAGAAAAGAATTCTCAAAAACACCAATATGGATAGATTTAAAGAATAAATTGTGGCTATCTAAAATAGCAGTCATAAAACGACTAGAAGTAAAGAAATTAAAGCTTTGTGTCAGAGTTTATTGAAAGCCTTCAGTAAAGTCTTTCTCCAAAAAAAAAGATTTACCAAAATGTGGAGGTGCAGAGGACTAAAAAGTCGAAGAGAAAGGAAAGAAAAAAGTCATCAGTTGAATGATCCTTAAAGAAAACATACTGGCAATCAGAGATAAGATTTGGAAATTTAAGCGGTTTCTAAATCTTCTTCTAAGAATAGATTCGAAAATTTTATAAAGAACAGAGGTTAAAACAGGACGATAGTTGGTTGGGACGGACTTGGGTGCAGCTTCTTCAGCACATGGTGAATTAAAGCAATATTCCGGCAGAAGGGAAGGGTTGAAGTTTATAGGCAATTTGGAAATAGTTTACCAAAGCAGAGTACGAGCTCAGAAGAACACGTTTTGATGACAACTGGAGGGATACCTTAATCACCACTCTGGCTTCTTGGTGTTAAGCTCAGAGAGTGAAGAAATTACATTTTAATGAGTTGAAAGAAGGAAGAGAGAAGGAATGGATCTGCAGCCATGTTGAGTGGAATTAGAGGGAAGCGTTTGAGCAGACAGCTCAGCATTAGCAGAAGCTAAGACAGCTGTATTACCGACAGAGATACAAGAGAAAGGAGAGAGAGGAGGAAGAAAAGTTAGAATAAACATTTTAAAATTGCAAGATGTCACAAAGGGTGAGTTGTAGAAGAACAAGTAAGATTTCAACGAGAAAAGTTTTTAGGGTCTCGGAGAGCTGAATTTTTTTCATTCCGGGATGAAATATGTTAAAGAACGAGATTCTGGATATAAAGACAGTGATAATTTAAGATAAACCAGATTTTTTAGATTTAGTTCAAGGGATAGAGAGAATGGAATGTATCTCTCATATATATATATATATATATATATATATATATATATATATATATATATATATATATATATATATATATATATATATATATATATATATGTATGTATAGGCTATATTGAGTCAATGTACTGGATCCAACACGGCTTACAAAAGAGCGGCACACTGGTATATATATATATATATATATATATATATATATATATATATATATATATATATATATATATATATATATATATATATATATATATATATATATATATATATATATATATATATATATATATATATATATATATATATATATATATATATATATATATATATAAATGCAGAATAATTTCAAATATGTTTTTGAGAAAAGTGAAAAAATGTCAATTTTAAAAATTAAATTATTGCTTTTCAGTGCTTGCTATGCCTGCAAATATTTACCTCAAAAAGTTATCATAACATTATTATAAATATTGTAAATATAA
>JABUQX010082720.1:5000-7500 GCA_015478945.1 Trachelipus rathkii | reverse complement strand
CGCAAAAGGTTATTATTAACAGAAAGCTTGTCTATTTATCTGTTTAATGTTTTCCTAATAATTAAAGTGTCGTTTCTAAAAATCCGTCGTAAAATTTCCTTAAAGACTCAGCTTCCATTTCAAGAATAAATATACATAAGCGATAATAGCTTATATTCCCTCGTATAATTCATATATACTTATAATATATATATATATATATATATAGTGATATCTATAGATATATATATATTTATATATATATATATATTAATATATAATTATAATATATATATATATATATATATATATATATATATATCAGTGCGTGCAGTGACCCATTATGCCGGTCATGCAAAATATATATATATATATATTATATATATATATATATTATATATATATATATATAAATATATAGTATATATATACTATATATAATATATATATATATATATTATATATATATATATATATATATATATTATATATATATATTATATATATTTATAATTATGTACTTACCTTATTTGAATATATAATCCATCCTCCTTTCCTTTTTTTATGAATTCATTTATAATTCTTTCATAAAAATCTTCTGAATTTCTTAACTTCAAGAGAAGGTTCCTTTCTATTGACATCATTGAAATACTTGACAATTGAGTTTCGCTTGTTGTATTCCTCTGATATACTTTAATCTTCTTCAATCAGAAAAACGCATCTTATCTACTGTGCTGTTGTAGATGGTATCGTAGCAATGATGCTTGTCCAAAGTCTCTCTTAAAAAATTTCAAGCATAAACTCATAAAGTTCGTGTCTCTTGGAATGTTTTTATGATGAGTTGATACAAACTTTTATTCTAAAATCATCCGAATTACACAACTATCATCTCGTTCTGCAGTCGAATTTTGTCAAATGGCTTCCGTAAATTATGCTTAGAGACTCGAAAGGTATCTTAGGAAAACCTTTCTTTCGCGTATTGTTTAGATATGATGACTGTAATAGTTCTATAAAAACAAGATCTTCCAGAGATTTATAATACTAATTTCTTAGTCATTCACAAGCTCTGTGTTGAATATGTCTATTATATCAGATTTCCTATATAATCATGATGTTTTTTCAGATGGAAAATTTCCATTTAAACATTGTCATATATTTTAGAGAAAATATCTTGTTTTTCCTCAATCATTTAGTAGTTTTCCTAACTTCATTAGCACAATTAGTAATATCCAAACTTTTTTGACTGAAGGACATTAAATAAAACATCAGTAAAAAGTGAAAATATTTCACTAAATCTTCAAGCTTAGAAAAAAATAAATTTAAAATCACCTAATCTTTGCCTGAATCCTACATTGCGAAATTGATAAGTTATTCCATTCCCACTTTCTCTTACATATCAATTATTTCATCAAAATAACTCAATCAAATAAAAGATCCTATTTCAATATCTTCCTTGCAACTACTGAACTATTATCTTGAGATCTAGTAAATCCATCCGATTATATTTTGTGCCCGGTATTTTGGAAACTCTTCTTCTTAACTTAGAGACATCAAGGTGCACTTGTTCCTTTTAGGCGCATTTATGCGAAAAAAATACTTGCCAAACCACTTTTAAAACCGTGAAAAAATAACTTAAATTCCATTCAATAGTTCCACAGCTTGAGCATAAAAACAAATCACACATCGTGCACATACAATGCCTCTACATAAAACTGCCAGATGGATAACCTTGTTCCTATTACCTTACTTTTCTAAACATGAAAGATGCCTGACATGGTAGCAGCTCAATCATACGTGTTTGAGAAATTAATTTACTTTCACCTTAATATTTTCCATGCAGCGAAAAAACATGTTGAGCTAAAGCATCTGTGCCGAGACGGTCCAGACTACGTCTGTAAAACCAAAATCTTTCTACTAATTTCGTTGCTTTTTGTAAGGGATACGTTGAAACAGTGATAACTGTGACAATATATATGATAACGTCTAGTCTCGTCTAAGAGACATGCACATGAATTTCGGATCAGAAATTCAGAAGGATTTCGCCTAAGGAATTACATTTTGAATTGATTTATTAAATCGATTTGAATTCTGTTTCGAAACTCCAGAGACAATTGTCCTGCAAATTGAAGAGTGAATTGCTAATTTCATCATACCGGACGCTCATTCACTGCAGAGCTCATACATAATTTCCACCTTATTATTGATTCTATTGGTTTCATAGGCCCCTAAAAGAAAATTCTGACAGCCCTGCAGGAATCATGACCCGAATCTATTAACCGCGAAGAATTTCTGCGATTTCTAGCTAAACCTTTACATTGTCGTTGATTTGACATCAAATCTTTTTATGTTTCATCTCCCAACATAACACCCACACGTACATTACGGATGTGTATCTCCTCATGTCCAAATAATATTTTTCTGAATGAAAAAATCAACAAGCTCCAACCAAAAAAGCCTATTTAATTTTATGAACTCCCAGTCAACCATTTCTTTTTCTCATAATGACATTCTTGAAAATGTC
>JABUQX010082720.1:0-2500 GCA_015478945.1 Trachelipus rathkii | reverse complement strand
TATATATATATATTATACAAAGCGTCGAAAGACGTTTTTGTTTTTTTAATGTATAAAAGTTCTTCATGTAAACTCAAGGGCTCTCAGGAGACGAGTTAGAATATTTAAACGGTATGTAAAATCCATTTTGATTGGTCCAGGGATGCCAAAAATATTGCTGTTAAGAGCTTGAGGCTTGAGAAAGCCCGAGACGCAAGCAGTAACAGTTAAGATTCCAAGGCAATAATTGTATTTGATTTGTCGTTGGCACAACCAAAAAATGATAAAAATTGGAATCAGATTGATCACTTTAAAGTTTAAAACATTATTCTTGAACAACAGTGAATTAACATAATTTGTGTTGCTCTAAAATAGTCATTAGAAATAAATAATAAAGAAATAAACACAGCAGAGTTTCACTATTAAAAAACTAACATTATTTGTTATAGCAAGGTGATTTCTTATTAGGGCCATAACATTATTATAGAGAACTCTCTTTATATATAGTAATATATATAATATATATATATATATAATATATATTATATATATTAATATATATTATATAACATATACTATATATATATATATATATATATATATAGTTTTTAATTTTATATATCCCTTGAGGTTGCCACATAAAGAAGACACTATGGAGAAATTATTTTATATAGAACATACTTAACAAAATATATAGGATACAAGATCACAAACAAATAACTTAAAATATCTTTAAAATTCAAGCACAGGTTCGAGCTTTCGTGGATCCATTCCGTCTCACTTCGTCAAGAACTAAGGTTCATGACTGGTTTGGTCGCAATTTCGACTTCCACTTTTCTGGTGGTTCTATTGTCGGCTATTTTTTATTTTTATTTTTTTAAAAGGTTTACTAGTGAGCTGGACTCTTTTAAGTATTTGTTACTAATTTTATCAATGATGATTTCACCTTGTTGTAGATTAAAGTTGTTAGAGTTGCTTATAATAAATGATTCTGTGATTTTACGTATTTCTGTGTTTTGAATAGTTTTTATTATTTCTGGAGTATTTATATCAATACGATGGTTGCAATTTTGTCTATGCTTTACTAGTGATGAACTTTGTTTGTCTAGTTGCAAATCAGTTTTATGTTGGTAAAATCTTGTAGTGAAATTATTCGTTTCTCCAATATACTTGTTATGACAATCAATACATTTAATTTTATATATTCCTGCAATTGCAAGAAAATTGGAAGTCGAAATTGCTCCAAACTCTCTACAATCTGCCTTAGTTCTTGACGAAGTGAGACGGAATGGATCCACGAAAGCTCGAACCTGTGCTTGAATTTTAAAGATATTTTAAGTTATTTGTTTGTGATCTTGTATCCTATATATTTTGTTAAGTATGTTCTATATAAAATAATTTCTCCATAATGTCTTCTTTATGTGGCAACCTCAAGAAAAATAAAAAACTCAATAATATATAAATACTAAGAGGTAATAGTAGTTGACATACAGTATATATTATATTAATACCTAGATATATATATATTAGATATACTTCCGATTGAAAATTATCTTCATTCTGTGATAACCTCTTTCAAAAAGTCGGAAAAACTTTGAAAGGAAAGTTATGTAGATATAATAATAGGAGCCTGAAAAGTAGGATGTTTAAAAACACAGTGATTTATTACCATATATATTTAAAAGAGACAGTCTTCTGATTGTGAAGGGCGTTAGCTTTCGATCCTTGCTGGATCCTCTGTCCGACGCGGGTGGAAGACTAAATTTTTTAAATATTAAATCAATGAAAAGTGTAAAATTTAAATCAATAAATAGTAATAAATTAATATGTATTTTTGTTAAGATTGTTTGAAAAAAGTGTGGTGTCATAATGTGTAAGTGTGGCGTTCTAATGAATATATCGCCTAAGTGTGTTTATAGTTCGGTATATTTTTTATACTAGTGGATTCATTATTTTGCGTTGTAGGGTCAAGTACCTGTATGTAGGGTCATGTGATTAGGTTAATTTTGTGATTGGAGTTGTGATTCTGTGTAAGGTGAGGGCAGAGTTGGGATTGTTTTTTATGAGGTCTTCATTGTGTTGTTTTTACGTCTAAGGAAGTCACTTGTCTTCTCCCAACTGTAGCAAATTTGCGCAGTTAAAACAGGGGAATTCTGTGCATATACACATTGCGGAATGGTTTGTGAGTGTGTTGGAGGTTTGAAAATCCGTTGAGAGAAATTATAGAGGTGGTAAGTTTTATAAAGATTCAGGTAAAATCTTGCATGATGCGTTGCGTACATGTGGTACGGTAGATAAGAAAGATTTGGTAATCTCAGGTAAGTCAGATATGATTGGATCGTGAAAATTTTGTGCTTGTCCTTTAAGAGAACGAGTTATGATATGTTCGCGTAGAAAAGATTTGTTAAACATGCTCAGTAAGATGTCAATTAAGTTCCAGTTGTAAGGAAAGGGGGAACATATGCGTAGCTCTAAGAAAAAGGAAAGAGAGACATGCCATTTTGCTTCAGTAGCATCTTCC
>JABUQX010082719.1:0-19214 GCA_015478945.1 Trachelipus rathkii | reverse complement strand
AACTTCAAAGTATTCAAACTTTCAATTCACCTTGAAATTGTTGTGAATCAATTAAAATCTCTTACTATAAATAATGCACAATCAAAAATATGCATCAATCGTAAACACTCAATTAAAGAAAATAAATCCTGTTAAGTCAGAAACGGATTACGAAATTTTCATTCAATCAAGTTGAAATCCAACTGCAATATCAAAGTCGGAATAACCTTGAAAGGATCGAATACTAAAACTAAATTATACCAACGAAAGTCGAAAACTACAACAATCAACTATAAATAATTTAAATCGAAAGAAAGACCAGTTAAGTAAAGTCAAAACCAATCTACAAAACCAAAATCAAACTCAAATGTAAATCATTAAAATCAAAAGCTAAATTCGAAAAGTTAAAGTCGAAAGCTAAATCTGAAAAATCAAAGTCGAAAGCTAAATCTGCTGAAAAGTTGAAAGTCGAAAGTTAAATTCGAAAAAAAGTTAAAGTCGAAAGCTAAATCTGAAAAAGTTAAAGTCGATAAGCTAACCTCAAAACAATTCAACAGCTGAAAACTAAAGTTTAAATAATTACACTGAAGGCTAAGTTCAGGACCAATCACAAGGTCAACTCAAAGTCGAGTATGCATAGGTAAAGTCAAATGTAAACCAAAGTCGAGACAATCAGTTTGCAGAAAAAAGTCGAGTCCAATTTCAAAAGTCGAACTTGCCAAGTTAAATCAGTTATTAAGTCCGATTTAAATTTAATTCTAAAGTCCAACTAAGTCTATGTTAAACAAAACTAAGTCCTTTGTTTTTCCTTTTTCAAAGTTAAGTCAAATCAATGTAATTATAAGCTAACACGAAAATCTCCGAAGTATTGATTCCTCGTCTATATACTGTCAGAGAAGTTACTGTAAAGTTTAAATTCTATTTTTCAAATGTCCACAAATTAATTAATACGGTCATGCAACTAACTGCAAATTTATCCAATGTCCCAAATCAATCAAGTCTTAAGTATTGTGTCAAGTCAAGTAACTACTATCTTATTTCAATAGATTAAATATTCTTGCAACAATATTTAATTTCAAACTGCTTAATCGTAATTAATCCATCGCAAATATTTTAATTGTCAAAAGATGAAAATTACCCCCCCTTTTAATCACCTTGTTAACTATTCAAACAATTCAGACAGTTGATGCTTTAAGTCACTGTCACTTTCAAAATGGCGGCTGAAATTAAAGATGGCGGCTGCCGGCTTTTTTAATCAAAATGGCCGCGTCCTTGTCAACAACCATGAATTTCCTTATCAATAATAAATGACCAAAATCTCTTAAATAAAATGAAACTCAACTAAAAACAAGGACCTATCAGAACAAAAGCTTTACTTTTTCAACCTTTAATCAAATTCTTTAAATATAAAATATAAACTTTAAAATCTTTTAATAACTTTCTGTACAATATAAAACTGAGATCGATTAAATCAAAAATACAGTAATACTTCGTTCACAATAAATCTGCGTGCTCAAACAATAATAGTTTAGACAATAAATGCCAATGCACAGTGTGCATTTCTCAACTTACTAATGTTAAATAATTCTGTTTATTGACGCTGACTGCCACTGCAAAAGCTGGAATCAAAGCCAACTGCCAACGCAATACTAACTAATAATATTATATTTATTTAATATAAAAATTCATATTACCTCTCAATTCTTTTCAAATACTGGTAGCTTCAAAATATACAACGTTTCCAAAGGGTATGTTATTCAGAGTTGATAAAATAAATATACAAAGTTAAATTATTTACAAAAATTATTCTAACACTTTCCAATAAATAAATAATTTATGAGGATTGCTTCAAAATATGCAAAGTTTTAACAATGAAACAACGTATATCAATTTCGAAATAATAAACAGTTTAACAAGTTTTTTACAGAGCACGACAAAAATCACTGTTATCGGTATGAGATCCAGACAATAAGTGAGTCGATTTTCACTGTACGTCCGCCATATTGCTTTGTATTTATGACGTCATAGAGTGTTGCCACTTCTGTGAAATCTTTTCTTCGATGTTCTTTTCTGTAACCAATATATATCAATATTATTTTAAGGACAATTTTAAGACATTTTAGCCCTATTCGGAAAACTGTTATTCTTTATTTAACATAATTTAAACAAGATAATAATTTCATGACTTCTAACAACTTTATGCAAAAATGACAGTCAGTTTCCTATTTAATTTTAACCTTTGAAATAAATAAGTTACTTACCCAGCTTAGGGGAGTTTATCATCTCTCTCATTTCTCTCATTTCTATTTACAACCAAATTTTCTCTCTAGCATTACTCATTATTTCATTAATATTGTTAAAAGAATATACATATTTTATATACACACAGGTATACAGATATACTTGATTCACCATATTACGACCATTTAATGAACACTCACTCATATCGAGACATACACACACATTCTATTATATATAGTATATAATATATATATATATATATATAGTATAGTATTTATATATATATATAGTATATATTATATATATATATATAATTATATACACACACATAGTATATATATATATATATATATATATATATATATATATATATATATATATATATTTCAACCAACATTTCTTAGTTTTCCTACATATATATATAACTTTTTTATTTATTTATTTTTATATATAAATATAAAATACATTCAATTTATATATATATATATATAATATATATTATATGTATATATATATATATATATATATACTATATATATATATTATATATATATATATTATTATTACAAAGCCCAATACTTATCATTTGAGCAGCATTCCAGCAATGTATTTCTTTTCCCGGTAGCTGTTGTAGTTTTTAGAGATATGGATTGATATATTTGTGTGTTTTTAAACTGGATTTCACCTATATATATATATATATATATATATACAATATATATATATTATATATATATATATATATATATATATATATATATATATATATATATTAAATTAATATATATATATATAGATATATACATATATAAATAAATATTATATATATATATAGGTCAGCCTTCCCGAAAGCATAATAATAATAAATTTTAATAAATAATAATAATGATAATAATAATATAATAATGAATAATAATAATAATAATAATAAGAATATTATTATATAAAAATAATATAATAATAATAATAATAAATAATATATAATAATAATAATAAATATTAATTATTATTATTAATTATTTTTTGATTAAATTGTTATTATTGTGGTAATAATTTTTATTATATAATATTAAATTATTTAATAATAACATATAAATAATTAATAATAATAATAATTTAATCATAATAATAATAATAATAATATAATAATATTATATAATAATAATAATAATAATAATAATATTATTATTATTATTATTTTTATAATTATTATTATTATTATTATTATTATTATTATTTATTATTATTATTATTTTTATTAATTATTATTATTATTAATTGTCATATATTAAAATTATCAATATTGTAAATTTTTTTTGTCAACAAGTTTACGTGTGCGAAACATAGGCGGCTTGGGGAGTCGGGAGTCGGTTGTTTTTAAAATCGACTCTGGGAGTCCGGGAGTCGGTTGTTTTTAAAATCGACTCCGGGAGTCGGAGTCGGGAGTCGATCTTTTTTTTCTCGACTCCCCATCCCTGATATATATATATATATATATATATATATATATATATATATATTATATAGTAATATGATATATATAGTATATATATATATAGTATATATATATATATTATATATATATATATATATATATATAGTATATATATATATATATATATATATATATATATATATCACTAAACACAAAATGAAACACTTTCACTCCCGAAACAGAAAAATAATACTGAAATCAGAGTATATCTAGCCTTTAGCCTAGCTAAGGCTATATAAAATTTAATAAAGTAGGATCTAGACTTAACCTATGACTCTGGGAAACTTAATTTAATTTAAATTATCAGCAAAATTAATAACCAATTGTTAAAGACTGTCGATAAATACAGAAACACCATTAGAAGTCAGCAATGGTCTATTTGTCTGACTGCAACAATATTTGAATTCACTTAACAGTGACGGTTAGTCCTGTATGTCATACAAATATATAGAGGAATAATGCAAGAAATAATTCCAAACCCTGAGAATTTTTATAAAATGTATAATGCTGAATGATGCAAAATATGCATATGGCCCACTGAATGGTATTTTTGAACTGTTAAGTACAACTGGCTAAATTTTTATGAGTAAATACGTTAAATAAATTAAATTTTAAAGTTACTTTAAATTCTGCTTATTTTCTTTTAGATTGTTAATTTGCAATGTTGTAGCGAAGGAATAACTCTTCGCTTCCTGTTCCTCATCTTTATACTTTGAGTGGGTTGTGTCAATGTGATTCCAGTTAGGATGGATAGTGGAAAAATCTATAGAACTATTGTAGAAATCTTATTTGAATTGAATTCAAATTATAAATCTAAAAAGAAATTTGTTTATGAAAAATGATTGAGCAATGGGAATTTTTATTCTAAATAATTAAAATAAAACCATATCTCCTTTGCATTCTTTTTCTCCTTCTATTATCCCAGTGGGTTTTACCTTTCACCATTGATTTTTTATATGAAATAATAATTTTTACTTTAATTTATATCCTGTTGTTTACAGGCCTTATCTAAAATAAGCAATCGGCTTTGCATAATATATATAAATTATATATGATTATATATACATATAATATATATATACTAATATCTATATTATATATATATAGTAGTATATAACTCATATATATAAATATATAGTTATTATATAAGAATAGTTTGGTTTTTCACTCGGAAATGAGAATAAAATAATTGTTATATAATATAATATTAATGACAAAAGAAAAAGCATGCCAGTATTAGAATATAAGTAAAGCATAATATAGATACTATTATACCATTATTCTATAACTAATAGTAGTAGTTATATACAATATATATATATACCTTTATAATATAATAATATATATATTATTATACATATATATTATATATATATAATATATAATGTATATATCTATATATATATATATTAAATAATATTAATATTATTTATATATATAATATTATATATATATATATATAATGTAATACTAATATAAATATGACTATGATATCATTTGCTGATAATTGACTTATTATACGATAATTGACTTTATATATACTAGCTATACTAAGAATAAGATAGTAAGATATATATATAAGATATATATCATACTATGTAAATATATATATATATAAAAATAGGTATATAATACGGTATACTTATAATAATACATATCAATGTATATTTAATAATATAGTATATAATAATATATATAATATATAATATACTACTAATATATTAATAATATTAATTATATAATGATTTTATATAAATATTAATATAATAAATATAATATCATTATATATATATATATATATATATTATAATATATATATATACCATATTATTATTATATCATATATATATATTACTTAATATATAATCTATATATTAAAATATATATATTATAATTATATATTATATATGATATATTATACTATATATTATATACTAATATTACTATATTATATATAGTATATATATATATATATATAATATATAATAATAATATATATATATATTATAAGTTTATATATATATATAATATATATATAAACTATTTTTTGTATTAACTAACTCTATACCAGTGTGGAAGTATTGTACCAGTGCGGGGAAAGCTGCACATTATGAAGCGTAAAAATGTCGATATAGGATCATGGCGATAACGTTGAGTCCTGGTCCGTTATTTCATCCAGTTTTTTTCTAATGGAGAACTTGACAGATCCAGAAATTCGGTGTTGCGATGCTCAGAGCGTTGAGTGGAGAAATTGATTGGAAAAGTTGCCGTGAATTCACCTTTACGCAATAATCCAAAAGGCTGTCCGAGCTGCGCATTGCTTGTGCTGGTAGTGCACATGTGTTTGTGCGTGTTTATTTAGGTTTGTGCGTGTACGTTATAGAGACAGGGTAGAATCAAGGGGTGATACATTTTAAAGTTTTGATTTTTTTTTGATATTTTATAAAGAAATTATGAATTAGAGTAGCGTTAATTGATAAAGATTGTAGGATTAAGTGTTTTAGTGACTAATAAACAATTAGTAATGGTGTTTTCTGAATTTAGTCTATTGATTCAGGTACTTTGATTCATTTATGTATGAAAGTCGTTTTTATGTTGCCTCTATAGTAGCAGGTCTTCGAAAGCAAAAAGAACGAGGTACAGTGACCCATCTGCCCTGTAACAACTATATATGATAATACTAGTACGTATAAATATATATATATATATTATATAAAAATTATATATATAATATATATAGTATATAATATATATAATAAATATAATCATATATATATAATCATATATATAATACTTAATTTTTAAATATATATATGGAAAGGTATTTAAGTAGACGAAAAAATTATTTTGCAAAGAAAATTACTTCACGTCATCAAAAGGTTTATTTAAAAGAAGAATGTAGAAAACTATTTATTGAATTATAAAAAATCGGCTTTCTCAAATTATCAAAAATTTTGTTTAAAATAATAATTAATAAAATTAAAATTATATACGTATTGTCTTACTTTTGGACCCGCGTATCAAATTAAACCTCAGATTGAAATTCTGGGTAAATATTGACGTTAGTCGTAGTTTGACCCATGAAGGAAGGTGTACTTTAACTCTTTAAAAAGAAAAGTTATGAATTACAATCTCTGTAGAAATAGATTATTAATGATTATGAACAAAAAATGTAGTTCCTATTAAGTCATTCATTTATAGATTGGTATAATTTTTTTAACTTTGGTATATAGAAATTAAATCAAATTCCAAAAAAAATGACTACCTAAACCTAGAACCAACCTAACTAAACCTAACTAACCTAACCCTAAACCTAACCTAACCTACTAACCTAACCTAGCCTAAACTATCAATAGATGCTACCTAACCTAACCTAAACCTAACCTTAAAAGTGTTATATATATAATAATATAAGTTATATAATATATATTATATAACATATATAGAATATTATTATATATATGATATATATATATATATATATATATATATATATATTATTAGTATTAATAATATATAAATATAATATTGTATATATATATAGATATGTATTGCAAAATTACAAAAAGGAAAATATTTTAAACAAAAAACAAGTATTACTCAATTATTATTAAAAGAAGGAGAGAAAGGCGGTGTTAGAAAGATGAAAGCGACATTGCTCAACACGGAGCAATTTAATAAAATAAAGAAAGGCTTTAAGAATTATGGATAAATGAATTAAATTGAATACAAACTAGTTCAAGAGAAAAAAAAGTACCAAAGCAAAATTATTATAAACGAACAAAGATCTAGTTCAAGCGAAAAGGATTCACAGGTGACAGGAGGCTTGAGATACATAACTCTATGAAAGAAATAATCTGAGAAACTCCACATAGATTCAAAAACATCGAAGTTGAATGATGAAAATAGAGTGAAAAAGATGAACAAGAAAGATATTGCTAGAATTGAGTACGGATTTGAAGAAAAAAGAAGAGGAAAATAAGAGAAAAAGAGGCATAAGAGAACAAAACAAATAAAGATGCAAAGAAAACTGCAATTTGATGATGGAGAAAACTTCAGGAAGCAGAATGTAAGGCATCACACATCGATTACATACATCAACGAGTGAGGTAAGCATTAGAGATAGACAGTAACATGGTACCTCACCATTGGTAGAAGGCGGAAACAGTCAACAAACATAATAATGATGGAAACGGATAGGAGTCAAACTATGAGACTGAACTTGAGCTGGGATGTTACAGGAACATGACAGGAATTTGAATGAAAGAACCACTAATGATGTAGTGCAACCACCAATTGGTGAAATAGAGAAGAAAATGCAATTGGATGAACAATTGTGAGACAAAATAGCATAAACACCGTGAAAGCGAGGATAGGTGCAGGGATTGAAAGCTGAAGAAACAAGTCAGACAAGATTTAAAACCTGATTTATGTGAAACAAAGTTACCACAAGCCGCAAATAAAGTGCTACCACGACGTACACAAATATGTAGTTCTGACAGAGCTAACAGGATTTATTATACATCAAAAGAGCGCAGTAGCAGACACATGCGGAGTTGATGTTGTTTAAAGATCAGAAAGTAATCCAAACTAAAGGAAGGAAGAATAGGATGCCACCATAAGTTTAGACTACGAATTATAATAATTACTCTCCTAATGAGAAATGCAATGCTAAAAATGGATAACGGAAGGTAGATATACATATTGAAGCAACAAGCAGAAAAAGCCGAAAATTAGAAATAGACAAGCGAAAAAGAATTAGAAGTCGGAGATAAATTCAACACACGCCTTGTGAGATGAGAAGTGTAACTTTAAGAGAACAAAAAAAGAAAAGGAAAAATGAAACAAAATCGTTTAACATTGCTTGAAAAAAAAAAAAAAAAGAAAAAAAAAAAAAAAAAAAAAGAAAAAAAAAAAAAAAAAAAAAGAAAAAAAAAAAAAAAAAAAAAGAAAAAAAAAAAAAAAAAAAAAAAAAAAAAAAAAAAAAAAAAAAAAAAAAAAAAAAAAAAAAAAAAAAAAAAAAAAAAAAAAGTGAAAAACAAAAAACAAAAACTAAAAACAAAAAATAAAAATTAAAAAAGAACGAGGTATTGAGTGATAAGATAATGAATGTATTCACACAATTAACTTTTTATTGAAGCTCTCTTTCAATCTCTTGCTACAGGCGCACTTTTAGGTAACACCATTGGGTTTTTTTCCGCTGGTTGGATGGCAAAACAAATGGGATGGAGATCTGTTTTCTATCTCGAAGGAGTTTTGTGCTTATCTGTTCTTCCATTTTGGTATATTTTTGTAAGGAATTCTCCTTTCAGTCATCCATGGTTATCTGATTATGAAGAAAATATTCTTAATGAAAATAAAATTATTAAAACCAAGGTAAAAGTTCCCTTTTTTTATTATATTTAATGTTGTTAAAATGAAGTTAAAAAGAGTTTTCTTATTTAAATAAATTATTTCAATATTTTTTAAAACCAAGGTGATATTTAAGTTTTAATTTAATTCAATCTTTAGAATTATAAATAAGTTGTAATATATATTTATTAGCGACATATGACATATTTGCCGCATCGTTATTTAGTTATTGTTATTATTAGTACTTAAAGTATTTTTAATGTTATTACTAACTAAGAATATAAAATATTACGGGTATCATGTTGGGATCAAGGGACAACAAAACGGGGCTTCAAGCAATATCCCCTTTTCAGATATAAGGGAAGTTACCTTTATTGCTGTATATGATTTCCATAGATATACTGAAATTTTGTAGTGTATTGTAATATTTATATTATCAACATTTATTATTATTATTATTAATATATATTAATATATATTATTATTAATATTATTAATTTATATCATTTAATACTATTAAAATTGAAATTGTACCTTATATCTCTGAATAAAATTTATGAATTGCATTATTGTTATTATTATTATTATTATTATTATTATTATTATTATTATTATTATTATTATTATTATTATTATTATTATTATTATTATTATTATTATTATTATTATTATTATTATTATTATTATTATTATTATTATTATTATTATTATTTATTATTGTTATTATTATTATTATTATTATTATTATTATTATTATTATTAATATTATTATTATTATTATTATTATTATTATTATTATTATTATTATTATTATTATTATTATTATTATTATTATTATTATTATTGTTATTAAGTGTGTGTGTGTTTTATTATTATTATTATTATTAGTATTATTATTATATTATTATTATTATTATTATTATTATTATTATTATTATTATTATTATTATTATTATTATTATTATATATAAAATTAATTTTATATCATCAGAAACGAGTTCCATATTGGAAAATCTTCACCTCGCGATACGTTTACCTTTGTGTGTTTGGCCAATTTGCACAAATGTGGACGGAAGCAATTTTGATATCTCAAGGACCTTCTTTTTTCAAATACAAGGTACTGAATAAACTAGAGTGCTACAAATTTTAAAAATCAGTCAAAATAATTAGTAACCAAATATCAAATTTGTTTATTACTACTAATAAATTAATAATTGTGCTTCATTCTAGTACAATAAATTACAATATTTTAAAAAAAGAGATTCCAGATATAAAATAGCCTAATAATTTAGTATTATATATCAAATTAGGTACTAAATTATGTACTAAATCAAAACTTAAATTCTAATTATATATAATATATGTTAAAACTGAAGTGCGTATAATATTCCCTTCATCTAGCTTGGATTTTACTTAATTATAATAGTCATACAATGAACTTAGGAATAACCAATTACTTTTCATTGATTTGGATACTTGGCAATTTTACGCCTAATAACTCTTTTTTTATAAAACTTCGAGATAGTATTATATATAATCCGAGATCTGATTATTATAAGAAATTTCTTTCAGAAAAAACTTTTACAAAAGTTCAAAGGGGCATATTTACTACAATAATTATAAACAATAAGAAAATTTCCTTTAAAAATTTCAAACTCAAATCTTTCACTACAATTAATATTAAATGGTCTTTCTTTCAGATTTTAAATTTGCATCCTTCCTTAATCACAAAGACAGAATCCCTCTAGTATCACATCTCCAGGTGTGATAATGCCGGATGTGTGTAAAGAGTTGTTGGACTGTTAGTTCAGATATTGCGGATGCCGATAGCGGATAGTTAAGTTTTTACGTTCAGATCTGATTATTAATAAGAAATTCAAGTTATATATAGGAATAACCAATTGTTTTATTGATTTAATCCCTTAATACTGCTCTATTCTAACCTCAATTAATGCTTACTTTACTCGTTTTTAATCCCGGTCAATAATGATCATATCTCATACCCACACAGATTATAATTAGTATGAGGGTCATTATGATTAACTACAATTTTAATTAATAAATATTAATTATATTATAATTTAATATATTAATATTATTATATATTATATTTATAATTATTATTTAATATATAAGATTAAGTTAAGTAGTAGTTTAAGTTAGTTATATTTAATATATTGATAAGAGTCAAGTATGAGTATGAAACGATATTATAGTTTAGTAGTAGTATGTTTTAATTATTAATAAGTCAATGTATATTTTTATAATAATAATTTTAATCGACATTTTATTTTTACCAAAAAATCTTAACAAAACATAATTAATTTAATTAAAAAACCAAACCAACAAAAATGTTAACTTACATTAATGTAATACATACTAGTGCGCTAATTTTTAACTTATTATTACATGTATAATGTTATATACATCAATTAGAGATAAGTGATATTATATTTAGATATTATGAACCTTTTATATATGATTATTTTTTACTTTATTACCATTTTGTCTATTATTATATTCTATTATCCTGATGATGAGAAACATTATTTCTCGAAACGTCGACGATATTAAAATAAAAAATAAACAATGTAAAATACTTTTTATTATTACTTATATTATAATTATATTTAATTTAAAGTAGTGGTGATGCTTTTAATATATTATAATATATATTACTAGCAACATATCATATGTTAAATATATTCACCACTTCTAGTATAATGAGTAGATTATCTTTTATATTATTATATTATATATATAATATAATATATATATATATATATATATCTTATAATATAATATATATTATAATAGATATATATATAATATTATATATTAATATTAAATATATATATTATATTATATATATATATTATATATATATATATAATAGACAGAAGCACTCCACTTATACTACCGAGTGCTCGTACGCTCTAGTGTCACACCAAATATATAACCGCATAACGACGATCTTTTAAAAATTTCAAAATTCTGAAAAAATTCTCTTATTCTTTTGAGAAAATTGGTATTGGTCAAAATGAATCAATAATATTTGACATTATAATAAATATCTCAAATAAGATGATGTAAAAAGTGTAAATACTCAAAAAGTATAGTAAGAATCTATACGTTTATTTATAAATAACGCTTAATTTATCAATTCAAAGAAAAATACTAGGGTAGTTGTCAAATTATCAACTTTTTAAAATGACGGAGATTTTTTGTAGTGTTGAATTTAGCCTATATTAAAACAATGTTTATAGTAGTGTTGCCTCGCATCTCTTAGTTATACTTTGATGATATAAAGACATATGTACATCTTCTCCACAATATCGTTAAGTTATAAAATAATATGATGAGATATGCTTAAGTTTAATTATTTATAGAATCATATATATATATATATATATATATATAATAATATTTTATTAATTTATTTTTTTAATATACATATATTATTATGTATATATTTTATGAATATATATATATATATATAAGATATTATATATAATATATATAAGCTTAATATAATATATAATATATATTATATAATAATATATAGGGAGTGAGGTGAGAGCTATATGTGAGGGGTAGTGAAATGTAATAACAAGACTGATATTTGTTGTTAGCAACAAAAATCGAAATTTAAAATTACAATTATTCACTAAAACTCGCCATATATGAAAAGATGAGAGACCTAAGTAAGTGATGTGAGATGAAGGTGTGAATAGACTGTAGAGAGACGAGAGCTGTAGAAACGATCACTATACGAGTAAATACTTAAGCGAGTGCGCGATATCTCCCGCTACGAAAAGAGGTATATGGAGATGTACTAAGATTAGCGAATGATAGCCAGTTAAGTGAGGTAATGCGGATAGTACCGGTATAATACGGATAGCGAGGATGTCATAATTTTATGAGTGAGTCACGGAGGTTTACACGCAACATGCGGGAATAATGCGTGATGATCCTGAATCAACTATATAATATATATATATTATATATATATATAATATATATATATTAATATTAATTAATATATTATATTATAAAATTATTATTATAAATAATTAATATATATATAATATATAATATTATATATATATATATATATATATAATATATATATATATATATATATATATATATATATATAATATATTAATATATAATTATATATAATATATATAAATATTATAAGTATATAATTATATATACATTAAATTATATATATTATATATATATTATATATATATTTAATATATTAATATATTATATATATATATGTATAAAATATTTGTTTCTCTTTTTCTGTTCTTAAAACAAACGGTTCTTTTCAGTAGTGTTAATTAAATATTTCCTGTTTTTAGTACCTATATATAAAGCATTTTCTCTTAAAAATATATTATGCAATTTGTTTTACCTCAGATTGACACGCCCTGGATTTACTTCAGCCATGAGAGCCAATGTTGTCAATGCAAATATAGACTTAGAGGACGCTTCACAAGCTATCAATATGGTTATATCACAGGTAAGTAGGTATTATTATTAAATAGAAGGATAGAGAAATTATGAGATGATATGTTTTCAGTAACGTGATATTTTTATCTTTCCATATTCTCTACTTATAAGCAATAATATTGTAATTGACTCTATATAATTATGTCCCTTTCTCCCTAATAACTCTATAAGGAAATTAAATTTCTTATTAGAAATTGATAGCTTGCATAAGTTTTAAGTGTATGACACGTATATAGCACATTTTGACACATGAGTAAAATTAATTCTTTAATTTATTAAAATTGTACATTAAATATCATATATATATTATGATACTTATTCACACGAGAGAAGCGGTAGCTTGTTATATGATTGAGTAGATATGAGATAATTAAAGATATGTATAATAATAAAAATAGTACACCTTGATTTTAATTAATTTTAGTACAATTAAATCTGAGTGGTGTAGTGACAATGGATAGATATGAGATATATAGATATACGGATTGGTATAATCCCGAACTGCCATAGGCAATAGTGTCATCTCACACAACAGGAAGTTTAGTAACATAGATGATTATCGTTACTTGTGTTCGCAGCTTTTATTGTGTATATTGCTCACTAAATGTTTTGGACTACAGATAGAAATGTTGGAAAACCATATCACATCGGAGACAAGAATGAGAAGCACACAACATACGATCATTATCGGAGAATACTATGCCTTATGCGTATTTACTTCGATTTTCATATATCTATTACATTCCAGTATCCTCGTACTTCTATCTAGTCGTACCTTGCGGATATACCATATGTAAATCCTCTAACTATTCTATATACATGTATCTGATCTTAGTCATACTTGAGTCTGAGCTGTTTTACTACTATCTAACTATAATCCATACCGTCTCATCATAGTATAGGCTCCTATACTACACCTCTTATACTCAATCAGATCAATGTAATTAGTGCGTATTTATTTCGATATCCTACTATCAGTATATCCACAGTAGTTCCTAGAGGCGTGCGTAAGCCTCGTGAGTCTGAAGCTTTGGGAACGTAGATAACCACATAAGTTCATACTATGGTGAGATAATATCTCAGTCATCTGATAGTCGGTTATTCTTACGTATACATCGTATATCCACCTAACCGTCTTATCATAATCGGCCTATTCTACTCTATATATTGCTAAACTAAACAGCTAATGTTTTATAGGTGAGATCATATTATTAGATATATCATTATCAACTATAATTAGTGCCACTAGAGTGAAACTCGAATGTGATGAGTTTATTAGTGTACATACGGTAAATACCACTAAATGTTCAAAATTATTATTATTATTATTGGTATATTAATTACTAGTCATTAGTATAATTTTTTGTATTCTGTATTCATGTATTAGATTCTGAGTAAGATAGTTCTATTATTATTTTATTATCTATTATTATTATTAATTACTATCACTTATAACCACATTGATATTGATTTATAAGGTGTGGTATTTGTATCTATAGTAACCACGATAGCCCTAGATTAGATTAACTTTCGATATGTGAGTTTGAGGTGAATTAATCGAGTATTATACTATCAATCAAGTTATCTATTATATTATTGATTATATCTTAGCTAATGAGTGTCTTGTGTGTTATCTGACAAATAATTCACTTCATGATTTAAATATGGAGTATCTTATTATTATTTAATTCAATCACTAGCTAAATTCCACAGAATATATTTTATATGGGTTATTAGTATGCATATTAGTATAATCTACTCACGTACTAAAACAGGTTAAGTACGTACAACAAGTGAGTTTGGTATATTACGATAGTATATACACATATAGTTCATAATTAGTGTGTGGAATTATTATATTAAAATCAGTTCTGATTGCATGTATTTCTTGACTATGTAATTACCTACGATCTAAGTAGGGCTATTAATAATTCTACACTTGTTATACCAACTATGACATTGATTAATATGTGATGATTGAATAATTCATTTACTTAGAATTAATCCACAGATGTAGATCCGATGTGAATGCATCGAATTATGTAGTAGTACTTTTGATTGAATATCGTAGTTAATACCCACTATAGAGTATCAGATAGGAGAACAATTGATTCTATGTAGGACATTGTTGTATTCAGATCAGATAATATTAATCTCATACTCGTTACTTAATAGTATGTGAGCACTTAATTTATCTACACTAGTATACCACAGATATGTATTTATTAGTGATGTATTATTATTATGTTAGAGTATTATATTTAGATTAAATAACTCAATCAGTATATGCCTATGTGTAATTGTACTTCGGAAGTGGTATTTTTGATGGTAACGTGTAATAGTTAACTGACACAGGTTTCAGTATGTTGATCGATAATCATATTCTGAGGGTGAGCTCTGTAGTTGTGTCGTTTCGACAGTAATTATTTACAACTAACTCAGAGGGGCCGGTTAAATATAACCAACCTGTAACCACAAATGTATAGGGGTTGATACTACTAGTAAACCACAGGTAGTCGAGGGGGAAGCTCGAGGTGAGCTTGGGTAACGAGTTACAATCTTACAATAGTGTGCATTGCTATTTTTAGGCGTGAATGAAAGACAATGTAAATCAAAAGAAATCAGGTATTTGTTTTCCTTAAAATGAAAATTATTTTATCTTAAATATATTTTAATTTTTTTAAAATGGCATTCAAGATTAAACACTGAGCAGGGCTTCTCAGGTGCTGATTCGACATGTATATTAAACACCGTTTATATTCTATATAAGAGGCCTATATACACCTTGATAACCACAGTAAAATATGTATATATAGGGTTGTACTACTAATATATAACCACATAGGTGTAGTCATACGAGGAGTAATACTCGAGGTGAGTTTGGGAATCGAGTTAATAACTCACACAAAGTATCAGTAGGTGAATCAGTCATGAGGGCTGTGTTCGGCAGTAACCACCGCCTAGAGAGGGGCCTAATCACCTAATCACCTGTAACCACAGAATGAGTAGGGGTTGAGCTACTAGTAACCAAACATGGAGGTTAAGCTTCGTAAGTATATAGGAGATACGATCATGAGTATAGTTATAAAAAACTCCAGCCGCTGCTTAAAATCATCAAAATCTCGTGCCTCCTATAATCCCTAGAGAAGTTTGAATAACTAAAATACTAATGATTTTAATAAAATATGTTATCTTAATATAAGTTAAATCATACATTTTAAAATAGAAATAATAATTAATTTATGATAAATAAGTAGTTGAAATTATTTACATAACTATTTTTAACGTTTAAAAAATGGAACTTAATAATAAGATTTTAATATGATATAAGAAAAAAATACTTTTATTTACAAACTCAAAAATAAACGTTATTATTTAAACGTACCTTATAAAATATATTTCTTTAACAATATAAATTAGTAAAATTACTGAATTTCATTTGACTGGGGTCAGTACTTTATCTTTTATTCAAGACCTTACTTATTTACGTTATAGTTAAAACTTTTATATTAACTATATTATTGATAATATATGTAAATATAAACAATAAATAATTAAAAAAATGATATATATTTTTAATGACGGAGAACGTTCAATCCTTAAAACGCAAGAAATTATTATTCATTTATAATTAATTTTAATATTATTTATAGCCGTTTTTAAATTAACTATTAAATGCTTTTTTCTAAGCAATTTTAATTGTTTATCCAAATTATATATTAAATATATACTAAACTAAATAATCTTTTTAGAATCCATTTCTTAAAATTATAAAAATAACATAATATTATTTTTGTAATTAACGAGACATTTATTTGAGAGGAGAAAGCGTCGTCCCACAATAATCTGATTATGTCGGAGGCCAAAAAGATTTTAAATGCTATTCTTTCCCATTATTCTAAATTTGTATATACATTTTAATATTTTAATAAATTACTGATTTTATAATTATATATAGTTTAAATATATGTAAGTTATATAATATATATTATATATATAAATATTATTTTCTTAATATTATAAATAATATAAGTAAATTATAATATATTGATCACATTTTGGTGAGTAGGTAACGAACTTTCTTCCTATAACAAATATTAAACGTATTTTTCACTACTCAACAGAGTAGTGAAAATTATATGAATATTATGCAGTTATAGCCGAAACATACTGTTGACATTGTCTCTTTGTGATACGAAGGCAGGACTAGTTTTAATTTAATTATTATATCTCTAACGCATAAGTCGACATTTTGAGTCATACACAAAACTTATCGTTTAATGAATGATTGTTCAAGTCTATTTGAAATTATTGACACTTTAAAACTATAAGGAAGGGAAAATGTTTAACTAACAAGGAACTTGTTAATGTATTTCAAATCTATAACATTCTTGGTTTAAATTAAACTAAATGCATGAATATAAATTTATATTTATAATGTAAAGAAAAGAAATGTAGTAAAAAAATATTATATTATTTGAATAGTAATATGACATTAATTCATTCCATTAATTGCAATTGGGAGAGAAAAAAGTACTATTGCGTATAAATTTTATTCTGTAATGCTAATTTTTAGTGATTATTCCCTTTTATGTATAAATAGTTGGGGTTAGACCCAGGTTGAGTAATTATTCTCATGGGTACGTTAAGGTGATAAATACGACGAGGAAGATGAGAACGAGGAAGACGATGAACTCGTACAATTAAGTTAAAAGACTACTGAAAGAAATTTTCTTATATATATTATCAGTCTTGTATTGAGGCGTGAAAATATCGTCTTCGAAATCACACTTGAAAAAATTGGAAAACTATCGCATTTTATTGAATCGTCTTTTGATATCTGGTGATGTGATCTCTTTTGATTCAATGACAGTTTCTTATTATATGTAGTTTACTATTTGAGTATTTATTATTACCTACTGAATATTGATCTGCATCTACAAGTATTGTTTCCCTTCCATTTTTTTCTCTGTGATTCTTGCATTCCTTTTGTAGTATACGGTAATTTATATTAATTGATGAGAGTATGTATATGTATAATAGGTTATTATAATAATACACGTGTTGGTTATTGTCTATCTTATGTTTTAATAGTGTACAAAGTCCTATATCATATGTAATTATAGAGGACGTCTATTTTATTTATTTATATCTCTAATTTAAATTTCATTTTTGGGGTAGTTTCTAAAAACTTAATATCTAAAATTTATAAATTAGTTAATCAAGTTAATGTATTTTATTCATTTATATTATAATTTATATCATGTATTTTAAGTGTCTTAATTTTGTTAACATAGTAGTATAAAAAAAATCTCTATTAATTCCTTATACTTTATTATATAAATACTATTCAATTAATCTAATAATAATATTTACGCTACTGTGAAGGGACGTTTGTAGTTCTTTACATTGAACATGTGGCTATAATGTTTCCCTATTCTATTCCCTTTCCATCCTCGCAGTGATTTGTATTATCATAATAACGTTAATATTTTTGATTACTTATTGTATATGCATTACTTATATTACAAAGTTTTAACGAATAATACTTGGGGAAGTCTATTTTATGCTCTGTGTGAGTTTAATTTGTCATAAGGTAAATATGCTAATATTTTTTACTAAT
>JABUQX010082718.1:57500-74155 GCA_015478945.1 Trachelipus rathkii | reverse complement strand
GTAGGGAACCTTCTACAACTTTTATTTGGAACTCTTTATAACTTACGTGAGGAACCCTCTTCAATTTCCATAGGGAATCTTCTTCAACTACCGAAGGAAATTATCTACAACTTCGGTGGGGAATTTCATCAACTTCCGTAGGGACACCTCTACAACCTCTTTAAGAAGCCCTCACCAACCTCCTTAGGGAACCCTCTCCAACTTCTGTGGGGAACACTTTACAACTCCCGTAGGGGACCCTTAATTACTTCCGTAGGAACCCTCCACAACATTCGTGGGAAACCCTCTATAACAACCATAGGAAATACTTTACAACTTTCGTAGATAACCATCTACAACAACCATAGCAAACCCCTAAACTTTTATATGGTTTACGGAAACTCTCTATTCGCTAATTTTTAAAGTTAAATAACAGATCAGAGCAACCTCTAAGTGCTCACAAGAGGTCAGCATAGAAAACATTCTATTTTTAATTCTTTTATCGCTCCATCCATAAAAGGAATACCCAAGGGTAAAACCGCAAAGATGTGCTATGGATTGGGATTCCCTCGGCACATCTCAAGTCCGAGATGGAAGAGCACTCAGAGGAGGAGAGAGCACTACGCCTCCCCTCATGCCACCACGATTCGCGGATTAGATCCCTCCTAAATGGTCAAATAAATTGAGTTTTTTTGGTTTGTAGAATGAGATTGAAACGGAGATAAAAGAGAAAAAAGAAATCTGAGATTTTCGCGGTAGTTTGCTCATAAATGGTTAGAATAATAGATAATAGAGGCAAAAGTTTTCAGCAAAATTAGTTTTTATTAACATGTTAATAGTGATGCATGTGATACAGAGAGGTCTTGTGAACAGTCAATTGTCAAAGACATTCTAATGAGGACGGACACAGTATGATAGAAACCACTAAATAGTTTACACTTACCTTATGAAGTGTAGTGAATGAAGTAAAAATAACATAAAGTTTATATTATGCTAATTTGGTAATATATACAGGATGAAGTTTTATTTAGACTAACTATTCCTAATAGGTATGAATGTGCAGTTAATATGATATATAACATAGTGTTTGAAAGACTTAATATGTAGTCTTGAGTCAATAAGTATCCTGATGTACGAATAAAAACTAGTAATAGTCATAGCTATGAGTAATACTATAAAAACTTTTAAAGATTATTAAAGAAAATAGAAAATCTTGAGGGCCTTCCCTCAAGTAAACTTTCCTTGTGAAAGAGGCGCACAACCGAAAATAATCCTAATGCTTAATTTTATATATTACATTATAAAAGTCCAAATGAGTGCAACCGTTATGCCTACATAGACAAGTTTCCAAAAACATCTGTAAAGGATGAACAAGATTGACAAGTCGGCGCTGACGTAAGAACCTTACTGAGTTACAGAGGAAGCAAAAACAGCCACAATAAATCAAAGAGAAATAGAGTAGATTGATAAAGAGGTGTGTATATGGAAGTTGAAAAAAAAGGTCTTTCTTACGTACGTTGGGTTGATTCCAAGGATATTAAAGCGTAAAAGGACTTAGCTATCTTAAGGCACGCATAAGAACTTGCTTCTAATCGCCCATTATTTACGACCTTCATATTCCTTTAAGTACCTTTAATTTTTGACATTTTCTATAAAAATATCATATCTAATCTAATTTTAGAATATTCTATGAACATCTTTTTATTTCTAACTGCTAGTTAAGACGTATTCAAAAAGTCATACATAAATTATTACATGTCGAAATGTATGAGTATTAAATGAATAGACTTACACTTAAATATATAAAAAATATATTAAATGTAATAATTATTTTTCCTAATAGTCGTAATATATCAGTGTTGCTTGTAATATATGAAATCTTTAGCACTTATATTTAGAAAATCAATTAAAATGCACTAATTTAATTATATTTATCACTAACAAAAGGATATTATAATAAATTGATACATAATACACTTATCTAAAAAGATTTATTTACCTTATTTTCTTTCCTCAACTATGAATTCGTCAAAATAGATAAATGTAAATCTAATCATGTTTTGTGGAATCAGCACATTTTATTCATTATGTATATACTAAATATCCAAATAATTAATAAGAATGAAGCATAAATAAAACCTAATCCTAAACTTACTGACTTAACATGTATTCCTGTTATATATTCGAATTACATAACTCGCAAACCATTATTATTATGAGTATCTAAATTTCATGATTATATCACTACTTGTCTACTATATATATTTATATTTAATTTATTCAATTCACTGCATTTTGCCGCGAATATTGTTTTAGTCATTAATTGAGTATTCCTATATTTTTTTTTTTTTCAATATTCTCTATTCTTTAAATCAGTTATGATTTTCGTAGCGTTATTTTCTATATTTTTATTTTTACTCTCTCAACTATACTTGTAATTTTAATCTGTTCAGTGTTTATCAATGTATTTTGATTACTATATTTTATTTAATATAATACTTATTAATTTTTATATCACTATTATTATCATTATATTCATTATTATATTTATTACTGATATTATTTAATATTATTATTCATTTCATTATATTATTTTATTTATTATTTTTCAGTATAAATTATTTATACAGACTTGTCTTGAAACAGAGATTTAAATGAAAACTTTCAACAATATATTACTCAAGTTTATTTTTAGAATATCAGGATTCTAATTACTGTTGTATTGTTATTGTCAGCAGTCGAGCCACAAGAGGAATTATATATATATTAAATAGAACTGAGTGTAATAACTGGCAATGAATTAAAAGAAAATACGGAGCGACTCGGAGGGAAAGAGTCAGGGTCTACTTCTGCTCTCAGCTGGGAAAGAGAGTAAGAAACGGGTGAGGAGGACTTTGTCACACTCTTGATATACAAACCCTATTTTCGAGCATATCGAGCAATCGAGAGCCGCATATAAAAAGAAATAAAAACAAAAATAATAATTTAAAATTAAAAGATCACTAAAAAACTACGATCGAGAAAATTGCAAACGTTGGCAAAACACTAGACATGCTACTCATTCATAGAGTAGTGTTAAAAAGATTAACGAAAATAGATACTCTATCTGAGGAAAAGAGTGACACGAGGTAACGAGTATACAGAAGAGGAGCATATGACTACGTGATATAACAAGTAATTTAAGAATATAATTGCTATCACCGTGTCTAAAAGGATGAATATCTTCAGCAACTATTATATGATTATAAGTATAATTAATTGTCCTATTCAAAAATAATATGTATCTCTTAGAAAATGATATTATTTAATCAAATAATAAAATATATTTAATTTATTATTATTAGTTATTATTATTATATAAATGTTAAACTGTTAAAATTTAAAGCATTAACTGCCAAATTATATACTTCTACTTTAGCCTCATTATCTTAATATAGCGAAGAGTTATGATATCTTAAATGCCTTTTCTGACGTAGATCATAATAACCTTTGTAACTCAGATCGTTAAGAAAGACAATTCTAGAGAACATGCGTTATTAAATATATCGAATTCAGTATAATCACTCATTGAATGACAACCCATTATAAATTATAGCGCTAAGCCAAAAAAACTTATAACACACGTGTATCTCTAACTTTCATGAGGTAAACCTAAATTTTTCGAGAGCTAACAGCACCAAATAAGATATGTTCTAGCGAGTCTCTTCAGAATACTGATTCATGATATTCTCAGTAATCGAACATATTGTATAGATAGTCACGTACAAACCTTACAAAATAAGGGCCTGCGAAAATCAACAACAGAGATGAGAAATAATTAACTTTCTAACCGAATATATCACTATAATAATATAGTGGTCCGTAATATACATCATCCGATAGGTGTTCATCTGTTAATCTATTCTCACTGCATATATGTAGTATTAATATAGATATAAAAGTTTATTTTGAAAAAGTGAGATATACTTAGTATAATCTACAGAACCTTTTGCACATATGAGAAACAAATGGGAGAGTATCTCTCTCTAAAAAGTTTGATGATTCTAACATAAATAAAGATGAATTATTATTTATTATTAATTTATTACTTATTATTATATATGTATATTAGTTATATTATTTAATTATTTAATTATTATTTATTGAATTTTATTTAGTATAATTATTGTTATTATTGAATTATTTAATCAATTTTAATATTTGTATTAGTAGTAGTTAGTTAAGTAGTAATGTTGTAATTATAGACATATACAAACAAAGTAAATGTATTAAAGTTTGAATTTTATTGTCAGTACAATATATACCGCTACCGCGGTTGTATATGAGAAAAAGTATTAAGATCCGAATACTAGCGGTATGCATAAAAATTTACAGTAGTATTCACGATCCATTCACATATATATATATATACTATATATATATTATATTATAATATATAATTAAGTGATGTAGACCGGATGTCCAAAATTTGACTGATTTTTGCGAGAGCGGATGCGATTGCGGATCTTAAAGAAGTAAGAGGATTGCGAGGTGACGGATTGCGAGGATATGCGGATGTTAATAGTAGATGAGGATGCGATGCGTGAGATACGGATGCGGAATGTTTACTTACTTTGAAGTTTTAAATATAATAAATTATATTATATTAATATATAATTAATATATATATATATATATATATATATATATTATTATATTAATTAAATTATATATATTATATATAATATATATATATAAATATATATATATATTACATAGTCGAGATAAGATAGTAAGAGAAGAATGAAGAGAGTAACACACAACTAACTAACATCACATATATCACCAATCACAACACACATAACACATACAAATATACTATATATTATATATTGTAGTTTATTAATAATCATATAGCTGTCAACTAACATAACTACACTAAGGCAGAGCCCTTATTCCAGGGAGGGGGTGTTGCAATCAGCCACAATTTATCCGTATCTTACGCAAATTACGCTAAGATGAGGTACATCAGACGCAGGCTATATAATATAGTTGAGGGTAGATTAAAATTCAGATACATAGAAACAGCAGAAGATTGAGATAAGAGATATCTAAACAAAACAAGGTGCATAGGAAATGAAAGAAGCACGTCGCGAAATGTAGCCCTGGAGTTACCATAATCTATACAAATAACTTCAGTGCACAGCACACAGTACCTATAAACTAATATCTATCATGAGAGCCAGAGTGATGAGAGAGGAGAGAGAGAGAGAGAGAGTATGAGAGATAGAGCAGATGTAGAGAGAGAGTGGTCACTAGCGTACTGAGGAAAGAAAGAAAAACAACACTAGGATGAGAGAAAGAGAGAGCGAGAAATAAAGTGGATAAGAGGAGAAAAATATAAAGAATATAGACAAACATACTATAAAGGTAGAAACAAACAAATAACAAAGCATAAGAGACAAAAGAGACGAAAGAATAAAGCGGCGTATGCAAAGACGATGGCTAACGTCGGAGATTATCCGTTACCAATCGCTAATGGATATTTTGTCGGTCGCACACATATTTGTAGCCCTTCTTAGCACAATAGTTCAACACATGGGAAGAAAAATCAAAGTAAGCTCAACATCAAAGTAACCTACACCCCAGATTAATGTTGATATTATTGATTCAATAACCCACAAGTCAAACTTAAATCTAAACTTATATGATATATATATATATGAGAACAGTACCTCAATTAAAAGGGTACGAGATAGAGACCCTTGTATATATGACTGTAATAACTGAGTAAGAGTAAAAAATATCCTCAGTCTAAACGAACTCCTAGATTTTATAGGCCTAGCCATAGCACTCGAGTTGTGATGATGGGTTTTCTAAAGACATTTTTTGAGTTTATATGTTAAGATATTAATAGGATGATTTTTTATTTGTCTAAATACTAAGGTGAAGAAGACGAGAGAACGTCGATAAAGATATAGTGAGAATATAGTTAGAAGGGGTTTTAGAGAGAGAGAATTTGTAGATATGATTTTCTCTATAACATATATGTACACTATTACACAGGAGTGGAAGTGAATTCGCGTAACCACTGCAAAGGGAACTGGACAAGAAAATATCACTAAGATCAACTGGATCATCCGACAAGTAGAACAGGAAAGGTCTGCACGACGAGAGGCATATTAGAAACTGGAGTCAGTATATTATAACCGTAGAACATGATGAAAATGAGTTGACAAGCGAATACAGGTCGAAAAATACTCAGCTCGAGCCACAGCGAGTGATGGGAGATGAGCATGTCTAGAGTTGGGGCAGAGTGAGTATAGATCCACTTATAGTTGAAGAGAGATAGAATAAACGCAGTGTGGAGAGATAGAACAGCCTCTGAACATACAATAACACTTCCCTGCAACCAGAAAAAAAAGAAGTCGCTCCAATCAACCACAGCGATTCAGCATATCTCTGTTTCGACTGAAGAAAGCTAGACAAAGTATCCAAGCAATCTATGTAGAGAGGTACTGCAACAAAAAATTCGGGAAGCCATGATTGCTAGTCTAACGTGACTGCATCGTCCATTATACTGATCAATCCACTTTTTCTTCGGCTCCCCACCCGGCGGTCTTCTCGAGAATTTCCAGCACAACTCACTGCTTATTGAGTATAATGTCATGTCCCGCTCTAACAACCCCGACCGCAAGATTCATCATAATCATACTAATAGTCGGAACAAAATGACGGCATATCAAAACTATGATCACAATAGTACGTTTATTCTCTCATTTACGCATTTCTGCATTAAAACCTACAAACCCGAAAGTCGATATATCTGGCGCATTCGATAAGAATACGCAGTAATGCAATACCAGATGTCATTTTATTATCGACGAGTAAAGATAAAGCAGTCGTCACAAGATCATTAGATAGAATCAAGTGAGAGCGTAGCTGATGAGGGCGATAGTTGAAGGATAGAAGGGTTTCTTTTTTCGGAATAGGTTCGGCACCCTTAGTATCGTGCCTATCAACACTGAGGGAAGTTGCTAGTATTTGGAAAATAAGAGGAGACTATTATGATGTGAATTACACGACGGATGCGATACCTACAGCACATAGCAAGTCTTCCCATCATGCATTAAAAGCGTGAAGAGAGAAATATGCCACTCGCACGCACCTGCAAACCCCGATTTCTAAATTCTGATTACATAATTATGAGGGGCATATGCACCCGATCAAGTGTATCTCAGGCAAGACTAATAAGGCCAACCCTGAGAGGAAGTAAGGAGGAGGAATAGAAAGGCAGCATCGTACATAGGTTAGAGTTAGAAGGATATAGGTAGGACCGAAGAGATGCTTTATTTCTAGTTGGAGAGTTAGCAAACAGGACATCAGATCGAGAATAAAAGGAGAGGTACAGGATGATTTACCAGAAGTTAGTAGAGTATAGATTTTATGAGATATATATGCAGGCTAAGAAATAGAACAGTTATCAGATAATGTGAATAAAGAAACCAAAGAAGGTAGTGACACTTTCGATTTGATTGAAAGCCGCTTTGCTCGTCGATAGAGATATATCACTGCACGATTAATAATTTAATTATAATTAATTAATATATATATTATTTATATATATATATACTATAATATCAAATAGAGATTTAAGGAGCATTATCATATTTATTCACGTTCTCTAAATATTTTAATTGAAATTGAAGATAAAATGAAATAAAGAAAATAAGTAACAAACCCAAATGAATGATATCAAATATAATAAATATAACAATATAAACGAACACCATTCCAGGGCTGCTGAGTATTCAGGTAATTTTTTACCAGGCTCCGTTCCACCATTACTGATATATAATATTTAACTCAAGGCTCATTACGACCTCGGGCTCAGCAATCCTTGATCATCATATTATCGTATACCTCTCTCTAATAAGTATAAGGGAGCCTTTCTGTGAAGTCTTTATTCACGCAAGCCAAAATTTCTAGAACATAAACTTACCTACAAAAAAATATTTACAATGGGTTTTTTTTATATATAAATAAATGAGGCATTTGCTCAGCCTTATTACCGTATTATATCTTTTAGTCTTAGTTTTCATTTCCTAAATTATATTTAATATAAATACATAATAAAAATTGTAAATTAAAACTTATTTTTTATATCATTTTTGTGAAATTTAACTTCTCGCGACTAAAAATTTTAAGTATGTATACGGAGACCGAATGACCGAGTCCGGCAAGCCGGGTAGAGAAATTTCGTAAAATATAATAATTAGTCACGATTATGATTCCTATGAGAGAGCCCGTGTAGAAATAATTATGTCTCAAAATATGGTGAATATTTATTGTCAGGTTTAATATCAAGAGTGAAAAAAATTCCGCAGACAGGTGCTATTCTTGCAAGACCGCTGTGATGCGTGTAGATTGCGGAATTGGCGTGTGATGTGCGTTTATGATGTTGATGGGATGTGTCGGGTAGGTCGCTGGAGTGTGTCGGGTATGGCGATTTCTAGTGTTGAGTGTGCGTGTTTGTGGCCAACGTCGCGCGAATGCGCGATGTTGTTGTGCTCGTGTATCAGCATTGTCCATTCCACTCTAATTTGTTGAGTGATATGTGTCTCTTAACATTTATATAAATTTCTTTAATATATAACTTTGTTATTTAATTTGATACTTCACAATTAGTGAAGATTTTTCCGATTTATCATGGTGAAATAACGACCTATATATAACTATACTTTTATCAAGACTAACTAATAACCCATTTAGGTGGTTTCTGAATAATTCTTATATGATAACTATCATACAAAGTAATAACCATTTATTGGTGGCTAATACATCTACTGATGAACTTCAGGGACACATTAGTAGGTTAAAGAGTGATATCTTATAGTCCGGAAATATTTGTCTGACGAAAATAGAATATACTCTGACTTAATTATTAATAAATTATAAATAATTAAATATATAATTAATAATATATAATAAATAATAATAATAATAATATTAATATAATATAATAAAATTATAAGATATTCATTAATATAATATATTATTTAAATATAATAATATATATTATATATATATTTATATTTATATATATATAAATATATTATATATATATATATATATATTTATACTATATATATAGATAATAATATAATATATACATATAATATAAATATATATATATATTATATTATATTATATATATTAATAATATTATATAATATATATAATATAATATATAGTATATATTATTACTATAATAATACAAGTGTGTTTTTACTAACCTTACATAACTTAATTAACCTAACTGAACCTCCAAACTTAAATATATATATATATATATATATATATATAGATATATATATAATATAATATATATATATAAATATATATATATATAATATATATATATATAATATATATATAAATATATTATATCATGGCAGTGGATAATTTTCTTACTGCGTGCTCGCCTCTCTCTCTTCTCTCTCTCTCCTCTCTCTCTTCTCTCCTCTCTCTCTCTCTCTTCTAAATAATATATATATATAATACTATATATTATAATAATATATATATATATATATATATATATATATATTTAATATATATATATATATATTATATATAAAATTGAGCGCTCCTAGCTCAGTGGTAAGAGCACTCGCCCAACTGGGCCCAGGTGCGAGACTGGGTTGGAGCGAGAGATTGAGCTATTTCTCTATTAACTCTAGCTTCGTTCACACTCACGTTAATGAGTACATTTGTGGTGTGCTTTGCTACAAATGGATTAATCGCGGCGTCCGGATTAGGCCTTGCCAAGCCAGACGGACTTATGCCGTTAGGCACTTGTTTTTCCCAAGGACTTTCTCGACAGGGTCCACTGACAGGACGAAATCCTTACTGGGGGTAAGAAGAGTTAATTTTAATTATATATAAATATACGATAAAATATTTTGTTAATTTTACTTGAGATATTAATGCTAATCGTTTTTATTTAAATTTTTCTTTAAAATGGTAAAATTATACATATTTACCATATTTATAATGATTATAAAATTGTAATATTTTTCATTTCATTATTTCTTAAGTATTTTATTATTTTTAATATTTATTTGTTTTAATAAATATTATTTGTTTTAAATTATAATTTATATTAGTATTTAAACATTATATTACCAACATAGTATTTCTAACAATTTTTGGTACCTAAATTGAAGACACGTATACGATCCCGCTCTTTGATTGTAGCAGAGATGCCGCCATTGCCAATCAGGGTTAAAAGCGTTTATTTACATAGGGGTTATTCTTAAGTTTTTCTTTTAATTTTGCATAAAATCTTTTATAATATTTATTAGTACCTAATTTCAAAAATAAGAAATTTTATCTGTTAACATTATAAATGTTGACAAAACATAGATAGTTCGTATTAAGTTAACATCGTGCTGAGCACGAGTAGCACAAGCAGGAGTCGCTCTGATATATATATATATATATATATATATATATATATATATATATATATATATATTATATATATATAATATATATATATAATATATATAAAATATATATATATATATATAAATATTCTTAAAAACTTCAAATTATAAGAAAAAAAGTAGGCTCCGTTTCGATATCACGCACATTTTATTTCAGTAAAAGAACTTCAAACCTATAAAAATATTAAAAAAGACGTCCTAATTATTTATTTAAATCTATCTAACCTTAAATCAGTTTTTAATTAAACTTACTTACTAACCAAACTGAGATATATTACTATTAAAGATTCAAATTTTGAAATTATAGGAAATAAAGTAGCTTACGTCTATGAATTCGACAGCAACGAAACAAATAATAGCAAACGGGCAACACCAAATTTTTTTTCAGGAAGTGTCGGGCTAACTTGCTAACTAATAAACTAATTAACTAACTAACTAATTATCTAACTAATTAACTAATAAACTATTAATTAACTAATATGAACTTCAAATTACTAAACATACACATAACTATCAATAAATAAATAATTAAATAGGAAGTCACAAATTAAATTAAATTGAGTTAAATTGAAAGGTGCCTAAAACCTAAATTATTTAAATATTCTCTCCTGAATGCATTTCTGTCTAATCGTCTCTAAATTTAATATATTAATTTAATGTTTACGTCCACAATAATTATTAAGTTTCTACATAATTAAATTATTAATAATTAGCTCAACTAATACTTATTTTATACACTCGATTATATTATTAATTATTCAGTATGAATTTTATTGCATTAATGCACATTAATATTTCGCGAATAAATTTATAATTCTAATTATTAAATAGTAAAGTTGTGAGAATTTTATTTTTTCTTATTTTCACTTTGTATGTTAAAAAGTCAATTCTTACTCAATGAACAAGATAATTAATGACGTGGCTCTAACATTGAGATCTCATCAAATTGACTTTTGATCAAAAATAATAGAGTGAAAAGTTTGCACAAAATCGATTAACACCTTTACAAGTAACTATAGGTTAGAGAGAGAATTTACATGCTAACTCAGCGAATGCTGGCTTATATTACGAATAATACTATATAGTGAGAAGATAACTCTTTCTAGAAATAAGCACCTTATTTAAATTAATATATAAGTGCAAAAAGACTGATTAAAGGGTATTAAATACTTTAATATAATTATATATATTATTATTAATATTATATATTAAATCTATTATATATATATTTATATATATATACTTAATATTTAGTAATTAATTAATATATATATTATTAATATTTATTAACTAATATATCTTTAAAATAAATAAATATATAATATATATATATATAACGGGTGATTAGTTAATTATAATTTATAATAATATATATAATTAATAATATCTATATATATATATAATATATATTATATGATATATTAATATAAATTATATTAATATATATTATATATATATATATATATATATATATTGTATCAGTAGTTCCGAATAGCTGGCCTCGATCCACAGACTACGGTTAGCTGCATATATAAAAATCTGAAATAATAATTTTTAAATATTCAAGCTAGAGAAAACTATTTTTATGCAGGAAAAACTGATAAATAGATTAAAGATTGAAAGTGCGATAAAAGATAAAATAATAATTATATAATATAAAGTAGGTTTTTGAGTATTTCAAGGAATTCATCTCACGCGTTTTCCAAATTTCTATCATACAATGAAGTACTCCAGCCTATAGAACTTAACTAGGCTTCTATCCAATGGTGAGAGCGCGATAGAATGTACACTACTTTACTACTATAAACACTCATTTCTCTCTATGTCTTTATCACATATATGTTTCAAGTGAGGAAATTAATTTTTTTTTGGATTACTGTCCTAACATGAGCTGAAGTTAAAACTCTTATAATAGAATCGAGTTTAATTTTTATAAGTTATATTTTCGAAATTTGATATAAATATAGCTCAAAAAAAGAAATAATAAGGAGGAAGGAGTCTCAGAGAGACTGACCACTGGTAGATAGTCTCTCCATAGAGCATGAAACACAGGGAAAACAGTGAGGATTATTCATGCAGTAAGTCTTATATTTTAACGTGACATTAATAAGATTTAAATATGAGTTATATAGATAAAAAATCAATAAAAGTTTTAATATTCACTTAAAATACATATTCTTAAAATGACAGCAATATATTTGTTTTTCTGTTCTACTGTATTTTCATGATAAAATAATGCTTGTGTATATTCAGAGTATATTTAACGATGGCTATAGACTATCCATCATGAATCTGAGTGAGTAAATAACAATTGTCAAACTATTACCTATAGTATCGGAGATCAGATCGTGAGTAAAACTCAACTATAACCTACGAAATGATTATATATAACGTATGTATATAAATTCTTACCTAAATCGTCAATAGGATTTACTTAATATTAGTACTATAAGAGTATATAAAACTAAGATTTTATTCATTGTTTATCCTATAGTGATGACAAGATTTTTTATAATACAGGGCTAAGACGGAAGTTCAGGAGTAGAGTCTATGGAAGTCGAAGTGTGGTAGTCGTGCTAAATTTTCATAGGAGTCGGAGTCGAGTCGGAGTCGAAAATTTTGTGCAAGTGGATAGTCGTGATAGTCTCCGAGTAGTACGAGTACGAAAAATTTATATTGATAGTGTAGGATGACGGGAGTATCGGAGTCGGAGATCAGGAGATCGGAGTCGTAATATAATTATTAGATAGAATCTATTAATTATAATTTTATTATTATTATTAATAATTATATTATTATATCTTAATTATTATTATATTTAATATTAAATTATATATTATATTATATTATTATTTAATCTTTTATAATTATTATTATATTATCTATTATTATTATTTTATTATATTTATATATTATTATATTATTATTATATTTAATATTATTAATTGTTAAACTGAGATAAGTAATTTAAACTGTTTAATTTAAAAAAGCTCCTGTCAAAAGTGATCAGAATGACTAAAAGACATTTGACATATATAAAAATTAACTCTAGCGTTGAATATTACAATGCCTTAAACACAAGACCCGAGATGTTTACATGTATATATTTATACGCAAGAATCATGAGTTCTGAGACGAAGTGTTTGACTGTGTATGAGCTATAAAGGATCATAGATGTAAATTTGACGAGAATGAGGAATGATTGTTTTTAGACTATCTCGTGAGATAGAGCGTTTATGATCAGGGTAAAATCAAGTACACATGTCGCGCCGGATTGGAGAGGAGAGCAATGCAGGATTCTAGAGTTGATCACACTATTACTCTTACATAGTATAAGCTAGCTAAAAAATGATTTCAGTGGATTGCGGAGTAGATCTAAAATAATAAATATTTTCGACTGCACGCTGACTCCGACTTCTCGACTATATCACCTATACAATTCAAATATTTATGTATTATTTACGTGAGATTCGCTCCGACATCAGAGCTATTATCTACCACTAAGAAAAAATTTTCTGACTTCACTGAACTCCGACTCGTAACTTAATATATACCACCTAACAAAATAAATTTTACGTACATCCGATTACTAAGGAGGATCTTTGGCACCAGTGTACTCAGCAACGAGGGAACATATGTAGAAGATATCTTCTAATCAATCGTTATTGGTCGTATCATGACTGCAGGCCGAACGATGAGCTAGCAACTTGATCACTAAGTTCCTTCTGCACATGTATAATAACATTTTCTTTGTTATCCTTCTGTAAATAGCAGAAATCTTATCGCCTAGAGCAATTGTTATCTGAGCTCTGCGGTTGTAACAATTTTTAGAAAAGCTAATAAAAATATAGACCAGACTTATTCATATGATATTCCTATCTCAAGAATGAGACGGAGCAGAAACCTACTGAGACGCGGATCTGAAATTACAGACTCAAGCTAGAGGTGTAAAGGGAGCCAGTAGAGTGCATCAATCACACGACATTATAGTTGATTAAGCTCCTGAAATCCATCCAGCCAGACTAGTGCGCAATAGCGCCCCCCTGCATGTGAGTTGTTTATATATAGAATTAGTTATTTGTATAGGAATATAATAGGTATAGTATTTATTATTGATTAAATTAGATACAAATGTTATCCTCAAACTTTCTGTAACACATAATATGTATTCGTTAACTTCGTTCGTAAAGTAGTTGGTACATGCTTGAGAGGATGGAGAAATAATGAAGCTGTCTCTATTACCTCATCTAATAAGTGACTTATTTACGACAAACTACAAATAAGGTGAAAAAGTAGGTCAATTTAGTACTAAGCTATGTATTGATATGAATAATATACTAGTATATATACATTTAGGTAATTGGAATTTACTCTTACTATTAAAATTTACTGATAAGAAGCACACTGATATTTAATCTCAGAAAATTATACTTGTTATTGCTCAGTGACGAAAAAGATTCATCCTCTAGAGCAAGCGATGAACCGAGGTTATCGTGCTAGAAATTGCAGAGTCATATTACACACCGTAACGGCACCTCTCAAAGGCTGAACCAGAGTGTGTAGCACACCACCACATAGCTCTCTTTCGCACGAATTCAGATAACATCTCAAAAATACTCGTAAACATATGCGATTTAAGACAAAAAGTTACTGCAAAATATGTAGTAACATTTCTGGATCAGAACTACTGAAACTATAAATTAACCCAAAATGAATAGATATTTATTCACAAATGTAAAAAATCTTAAAATCTATGTGTAGACTATTGAGGACCTTTATATAGACGGACTTTAATAGCCACTATAATTTTCTCATCTCGAGTGCACAATGAGAATATATCGATGACAAGATTGACAGAACTCGCCACGGCACACACATATCTAATCTACTATTATATCGATGGACAGTAAAGTATCTATTGCAGAGATATTTCATGGAACATAGTATGCTTTATTATGAGATACTCTTTATCACACAATGTACAGAGTCTAATACGTCACAGTTAAAAAACCGAGTGAATACTATCATCTGTATCATGATCCGCAGAAGATTACTCAGAAAGAAGAAAATCTTTTGTCGTGTTATGAGTAATTATAGCGAGTATCAATAGATTAGGATGTGTGCTGTGATGCACCTATATGAATCAAGACTCTTCATTGCTGTCTGTAGCCAAACAGCAGACGTTAATGGATTCACTGCAATTATTTCGCTAACAATAGTAAATGTGGGTCTGTTTCTGCAATCTTTTCTTTTTATCGGCTGGTGAAATTTCTGGCTTAGCAGCATTTCCTCACATGGCATACTAAATAAATTTAACCCTTTTGTGAAACACGTGTTCAAGAAATTTGGTTTTGTTCTAGGATCTCAGAATAGTTACTTATTCGGCAAGAGCGCGGTATATCGTTTTAGTACGTAGTTTTGAAGTCTATTATCTATTCAGCATTAGTGTTTCTGTCCCTTGAAAGTTCCTTACTTTTAATAGCAGCATTTAGCACAGCTTCATCGTTGCAACTAGAGGAACTAAACAAATAAAGAATTTTCTGAAGATAATATCTTAGTTACCTCTCAAACGGTTTAACAGAATAATAACTATTACCTAAAATCGTATATCAAATACATGTCAACGCCTTTCCACCTTTGTGTTGGTTGAAGCATAAGGCGAACAGCTCATTATTTCTACCATCCTCGTCAAGCATGTGACGAACCTCTATACAAACGTCTGAACATCTTGTGGTTAAAGAAAGTTGAGGAACATTTAAGTCATAATTTATAAATGAATACTATCCATTTATCCGAAAAAATATTCATGCGGATGCGAATGCAAATGCGGATGCGGATAGAGAAAAATTATGGCCGCGATGTGGATATCGTGCTACACCTCTACGCCTTTACGGTATTAACACCGTAATAGCATTTGAGATTTAGATTCATGTGAAAAAGTGGTAATATTTTTTTATGTCTCAAAAGCAAGCGAAAAAAAATAGTTGACAAATAAAAAGAAATGTTTTTATGGAATGCTTGACTGCTGGAGTCAGAGTCGAAATTTTGAATTTGACGGCTGGAGTGGAGTCGGAGTCGAGTCGAAAATTTTTATTTTTGTTTAGGTGGAGTCGGAGTCGGAGTCGGAGTCGAAAATTTTTGTTTAAGTGGAGTCGGAGTCGGAGTCGGAGTCGAAAATACAAATTT
>JABUQX010082718.1:50000-52500 GCA_015478945.1 Trachelipus rathkii | reverse complement strand
TAAAGTTTGAGATTTACGTTTTGCTTCAATTTTCATTTTTTGCAGAAGTGTCTCTCTCCTTTTTTTCTCTTTCTCTCTTTTCTCAGATAATACTTTTTCTTTTTCACAAAGTTCTCTATATTCTTTTCCATGCAACGATCGTAGGTGATCTTTTAAATTAGTGGTGCTTCTTCCATTGCTAATTGTAAGAATAGGTTTTATTGCACAATTTGCATTTAGCAATCATTGAATTCTTCCGAAAACTCCCCCCACGCCTTTTCTACCATAACACTCATTTTTTTTATCTGGCGAAAAGCTAGAAATAAAGTTCCGAATTTATTTCGTGAATATTTTTCTATAATTAGATATTTGTAATTTTCTGAAAAAAAAAATGAAATAATATATTACGTACTCTGAAGCTAAGGCATAAGAGAGTATTTTAAAAAGATAACTTCCTGATAACCGCAGTTTCGGTTGTGAAAACCATTTGACAACCGCGGTTGCAGTTGCGGGTATGTAGACCAATGACAACCGCGGTTGCGGTTGTAAAAATAGTGCAGTTGCTTCGCATCTGCGGTTTGCGGTATATTCGATCATCACTAATATATATATATTATATATAATATATATATATATATATATATATATATATATTATATATATATATATATATATATATATATATATATATATATATATATATATATATATATTCAGATATAGGGATAGCATAGTTGGATAAAATGTCAGATTCAAGATTAGGTAAATTTTTGGAATAGTCATTCGGTACTTAAAAATATTGAAGCTAATATCGAATCTAGAAGCAGTTAGTGTAGCATCTAATTCCTTTCCTTTAATATCCTTGGAGATAAACCCAACGTACGTAAAAGACCTTTTTTCAACTTCCAAAACCCTTCATCCAATTCTCTTTGAAGTTTTTTCTTCTCTGGGTTCTTCCGAGCACCTTGTCATCTGTCACATCCTTCAGATGTTTTTGACACTTGCTGTGGCACGGTTGCACTTCTTTGACTTTTCTTGGAATAATAATATCCTCGGAGAGAAAGACCGCAGAGCTCGTAACCGAGGTGATTTTTTTCTGGCATGGATTCCATTTTCTTTTCTTTGAACTAAATCTTTAAAAGTCTTGGTATTACTCTGCCTATTCTAGTTTTATTCGTCACAGGAACTTTGATCTCAAGAACTACCATAGTCTTCAAACACTTGCTACTGACATTTCATCCTAGAATCGTGCAAAAAACTCTTCTCCTTATAAAATGCAATAAACTTTATGGTTCTTCTTCATGGTCGCTACTTAAATGGAGCTGAACCTTTTGATTTTTCCTCTTTCCCTTCTCTTGTTTCTTCCAATTGCTTCACAGCTGTTCTACATTCTATTAAATTTAAAACTCTTTGCTGAAACTTTTGCCTCTAATTCTATATTCCACCTTAGACAATTCCGAATCCGAAACTGTTCCTCCTTCTCCACCTCCACCCAACTCATTAATGCTTAATATCGTAATTTCTAAAGATGTTGGTTTTGATCTCTCTTCACTTATTACTAAAATGCCTTATGGTCCTGATGGAGAGGGAAAGTATCATTAGTATAGGGTTTCATGCGAAAGTTGTAGAGGGTTTCCTGCGTAATTTATTGAGGGTTCCCTTCAAAAGTTTAGGGGTTTGCTATGGTTGTTGTAGATGGTTATCTACGAAAGTTGTAAAGTATTTCCTATGGTTGTTATAGAGGGTTTCCCACGAATGTTGTGGAGGGTTCCTACGGAAGTAATTAAGGGTCCCCTACGGGAGTTGTAAAGTGTTCCCCACAGAAGTTGGAGAGGGTTCCCTAAGGAGGTTGGTGAGGGCTTCTTAAAGAGGTTGTAGAGGTGTCCCTACGGAAGTTGATGAAATTCCCCACCGAAGTTGTAGATAATTTCCTTCGGTAGTTGAAGAAGATTCCCTATGGAAATTGAAGAGGGTTCCTCACGTAAGTTATAAAGAGTTCCAAATAAAAGTTGTAGAAGGTTCCCTACAGAAGTTGTAAAGGGTTTCCTACGGAAGTTATAAAGAATTTCCCACGGAAGTGGTAGTGGGTGTTTTTACTTCGGAAGTTGTAGAAGATTCCTTACGGAAGTTGTACAGGGTTCCCTTCGAAGGCTGCTAAGTGTTTCCTACGGAAATTGTAGAGAGTTTCATGCGGACATTTGTAAAGGTTTTGATATGGAAATTGTAGAGGGTTCCCTACGGAAATTATATTGGCGGGCTGAGATGAGAATAGAAGAATTTAAGTAGTTTCAAAAGATTCATATTTAGATTTTGAAAACTATGGAAATGACAGAGGTTTGAACAAGGGCTAAGGAATCGATTTTAAAATTATCAGGCTCTAGTTCGATTCCAAGTTAGATTATTTTGGATTTCAGATTCTGACTCAGGACTTCACTGTCCAAGTTTGAATACTAGAACGATGGTTAGAGTGGTCTAAACTCTTGCGGTTTTCGACACAGAAGAGAGAGAGAGAGAGAGAGAG
>JABUQX010082718.1:30000-40000 GCA_015478945.1 Trachelipus rathkii | reverse complement strand
AATTCAGCTTGATTTGCCACAAAGGTTAAATTTAAATTTTTAATAAGATGGTCCCCCACATTAAGCTTGTGGACTGTTAAGGTCATCAAATGACGCTCCAATGCTCAATGTTCTCCCCTCTTAGTTAATATCCCCATTCTTCTTAGTATACTGGAGTAGGCTCTCCGATATCAGATATATACCATAAAACATTATTACAGTCAACACTTTCTATGCATATCTCTGTGTGTTAGGAAGAAACAATTTCCACAGCAAATGTTCTCGGTATCGTAGGAGGCGACTAAAAGGATAGTGGTGAGTAGTATAGGGTCAAGCACCAGCAGCAAAAATGTTGCAAACCGCAAACCGGAAGTTGCAACCGGATGTTGCAAATGTTGCAAAGCAATATTTGGCAACATTTGTTTTTGACGTTTGATAAGTCAAAATAAGGGTTATTAAGGTCGGTTAGACCGAATTTAAGATCTTAAAGACCGTTTTCTGACTTTTTAACCTGCCCTAGGGGGTTTTAACCCCCCCCAAAAGGGGGTTTTTGGTTCCTATGTTTTAAATGATCGGTAGATTATTTATGTTGATTCCATTCGATTTATCGAAGTCTTTTATCCCTAAATCGATTTTTAAATCTTCTTTCTATTTGTTCTGGTTGGTTTAATACATTGAAAAACATAATCGAAAGAAAATAATTACTATAATTAACATTCGATTTAATCGTCGCAGTAAACATGGCAAATGGGACCCATGACGTCACAGACTATTCAGCTGTCTCAGTTGGTTCTAGCTTTTAGCATGGTATATCCTACATATCAGAATAAGCCCGAGTCTGGGTTCGATACCTACATAATCGATACAGGTGAATCGATTCCCGTGATTTATAACGGAATCGACTCACTCCTAGTATTATTTAGTACCCCGCTCCCCTTTTCTAATGCTTCTAGCATGGCATATCCTATGTCACAGAATACCCCCCACCAAGGTGTCTACCCCAATATAATCGATGCTACTGAATCAATTCCCATGGTTTATAACGGAATCGATGCACTCCTACCATGGTTTAGTATGAGTTAGTACCCCTACCCCTCTTTTCTAGTGCACATGTACAACTTTATTTTTCGAGCTACAGAGCCGAGCTTGGTGTCGATTAGTATGTTTTGAGGTATGCCGAGTTGATTCCCGAGGTGTTTGAGGGAATCGGAGTATGCGCTGAGGTGTTAGTGCGGTGCGGAGTACCGTTCTAACACAGCGAACCAATTTTTTATTTTTCAAGGCATATGTCCCGAGTTTGGTGTTGGCTAGTATGTTTAGAGGGTCTGTGAATCGATTATCGGTATTACCGAGTGGACTGGAGCAGCCCTTAGGGCATTTGGCACCGGTGTTGGGGTGCTCATGTATATTTTTAGGTTTTTAAGGTTTTTCTAGTTAAGGTATCCATTTCAAACTTGCCACCGTGGTTGGTGAAGGTGCTGTCTGCCTGGCCCTGAGGTTTCATGCCGCCAAGTCCAAGGAGGGGAGAGGGTCTGAGTCCCCAAAACCAGGAAATGGACTCAGAAGGTTGAAATTTGGTGAGTGAATAGAAGAGAGTGAAATGAAATAGAGTAGTGAGTTTAAATTAAATGTCGGAGCACATGAACCGGAGCCGGAGCTGATACCAGAGCCAGACTGGAATCCTGAATCCTAGCTTCAGCTGCATATAGAATCAAAGGAGGTGGGTTTATATAGGTTTTAAAAGACATAGATTCCGAATTTTGGGGTTCCAACAACCCCAAATGAGCTTGAGGGTCCCCCTGGAGGGGGTGTTCCCATTGAAAAAAAGAAGAAAAGCACAGGGTGCAAGACAGAGAAAATTGACGAAGAAAAAAGAAGAACTAAAAGGAGTATAAAGAAGTCTCATATGACGGAGCAAATATGAGCCGGAGCATTGAGCCGGAGGCTGAGCCGGTGGTGGAGCAGGAGTCGGAAGAAAAGCACAGAGTGCGTAACCAAGGAAGATGAAAGAAGAAATAAAAAGAAGTCTCATATGACGGAACAAATGAGTCATTGGAGGTATTGATGCCAGCACCGGTGTGGAGCCGGTGCGGTGCCGAGTTAGTAAACATGTACTTAGAACCATAATGTTGGTATGCTTATATATGTTTTCGGTGACGTAGAACATGAATAATATATATGTTTTCGGTGACGTAGAGCATGAATAACATAGTTTCAATGCTCTCAAAGGAGTCTAAGGTCTCCATTTGAGAGGGGGCCGAACCCCAAAAAGGGGTTTTTCCTTTAAAATGAAATTTTAAAGGGCAGTAAGCTAATAATACATAGACTTACGCTCTAGCAACAGTCCTATGTTGCACAAATATATGAAACTTAGCACAGAAAACTTAAGTGACACTCTCTCAGTCATACACATTGGCTCCCAAAATATTGCACGAAATATGAAACTCAGTCTTATAATGTACATATGTATGGCACTTAACACAGTAACACTCTCTTATTCGTTCACAATGGCTACCAAATACTGTACAAAATATGAAACTCAGCACAATTATACACCACGGGCTAAGTATTATCTGTTCAGTCTAACTTAATCTATCATTACCTAACAGGGCTAAATGCATCAAGCTAACATAGTCCAACGTAACCTAACTCATATAACTTTTCAATCACGACATCTCAGTTTTTATCTATAGCGTGATGCATCTGTGTATTGTTTTTCTTTTTTTAAAATATTATTCTACATTTATAGTTTTATTTTTACTTTAAAACTTTTAATTTACAAAAAATATTTATTTATTTTGTTAAAAAGTTTGTAAAATATTTTGCTTTTAATAAAATTTTAAGAAATTCTATTAAAAACATGTACTTTACGGACCCTAAAGCAGTAAAGCAGTAGCGAAAACATCTAGACACCCAGCTATACCCCACGCCAATCCATGTCTTGCTCTATTGACTTACTGTTTTACGTATCATTTTACTGCTTTGCGTCATATTTTTGGCATGTATTAAGTATAAACATAACAAAAATAAGTTCTATGCACGAACATGACATATAATTCATTAAAAACATTTTATTTTTTTACTAAATCTTTTTGTTCTTTTAATGTTTATAACAAAAATACCAATTACTAACTTACATTTATATTTTTCATTCAATGTTAACTAAAAATATTTCAAAGTTTTTTTAAATTTCTTATTAATACATAGACTTATGCTCTAGTAACAACCCTATGTTGCGCAAATATACGAAACTTAACACAGAGAACTAAAGTGATACTCTCTTAGTCACACACAATATCGTTCAAATGTTTCACAAAATATGAATCTCAGTACAACTATGCACCATGGATCAGGTATTATCTGTTCAGTCTAATTTAATAACATTAGCAAAAATACTTTGAGCAAAAATAAGTATAGGAAATAAAACATTTTATTATTTACTTTTTATACAGAGTATTTGTACATAAAAGGTGTAAAATATATATATATATATATATATATATATATTATATATATATATATATATATATATATATATATATATATATATATATATATATATATATATATATATATATAATATATATATATATATATATATATATAATATATATATATATATAATATATATATATATATATATATATATATATATATATATATATATATATATATATATATTTCAAATAGGTATTAAAGTCCCCTTATAACCATAGGATACTGTACGACAAGAGTTTCTTATAAAGACGCGCTTATCACCAGTATGTTTTAACATTTTAGAACCAGATACAATACTAACTCCTCCATATTTCCAGGGCTGGAAAGTTGTAGTTGGGATGTTGTAGCTTAAGCCACCCCTATTACCTCCGTGTAAATCGACAGTAGGATTCTGTGACTCATCTAAACGATGAACCTTCTTATGAGGTAGATCATCCTGTACATCATCACCATTATCGTTGTCATGCAGTATTTCATTCATAGCTTTCACTGTTGCATCTTTGTATCTGATATCTTCATACAATGATACGTCATGACTTGCATTATGTTCAGAGCTGTGAATAGTCACCAGCTTTAACATCTTCCCGAAATTGATAGTATCTTTTGCTTCTTTATTAATTGTAAGGCATTTTGCTTTAACGATATATTTTATATTTCCATCAGGAGTTCTTATTCTAACAGCATAAGACTTAGAGCCTGTAAATACAAAGGAATCACCGCAAGCATTATGTCCATAATCAGCTATTTCATCTGTTAATTCACCTAAAATGTTTCCTGTTTCAGGAACTTCATCGTTTTCTCCAGCTAAAAAACGCAGGAATCTGTATCACAGTACAAAGCCCTCTCTTTAACTTTATTAAGTAACTTGTATAATTTTATACGTGCATATGCAGTTGTAAACGAGGCTATGGGTACATTTGTAGATGTTGATGAACGTTCTGCTAGTGCATTTTTTACAACTGTTACAACGTACTTACATCCTATCGGAACAAAGCTAGGGATTTCAACATCACGCTGATTGATTAGATCCCATACTTCTTTATCACTATTACATACTCTATCTTCACGTGATGGTTTATTTTGTGCGAATTTTCCCCAAAGAGAATTCAGACACAATTTTGCAATGAATCGCATACCCGGATTCTTCTTGATTTTGCTAATATCGAGTTCGATACCTTCCTTTTCTTTGAATAGACGGACGAACTCTTTAAGTTTTTCCTCGAAGTCAGGGTCGTCTTCATGAATATCATTAGGAGGTCCTGATGCCTCTGTCTTAATTTTTAAGTGGTTGACATAACCCTCAAATAAAAATTCCTTCTCTTTATACGACCAAAATTCAAATATTTTGAGTATTTTGTAGCCCATGTCTACAGCCAATTGAATTTCAGGTGTTGTATACACTCCCTCGATAGCACGCTCATTATCGGTATGATTGCAATTCGAACAGTTATCTTCAACACATTTTACTCAGAGTGGAAACACTAGTTTATTTTTAGCTCGTTCAGCGAGGACAGGTATGTACAAATCCCGAGGTAGTAGGATCTTTATGTAGGTTACACCAAAGTACTTGTCATTGACACCGATCTTGAATGATTCAATGTCCGGTACTTTATCGCCAATTAGTTTCTCTGGTGGGCTGCAAGGGTGCTTCATTCGTTTCTGCACATAAGGGTAAAGTAATGTATAGTCTAGATACATGATCTTCTTACCTTCTGTCGGTGGATAGTAATAAACGAATGGTTCTGTGCGGCCACCGAACAATGAATTATCTATTATAACAATGAATTATCTATTATAAGTCTGTTGTTAACAACATCGTTGCCAAGACTGAATGTAGTCATTAAGGCTTAAGCTCATCCATACGTAATCAGGATTTTTGAATTATTTGAGTCTTCTGCACCTCCAATCACATTCTGCACACACGTACAACATTAAAAATCAGCCTCTTTCTTATACATATCTTCTGTTACATGGTGAGATTGTATGAAGTCAATAAATGATGCCAAGCATACCTCGTCCTTATTACAGTCTTTATGGCTATGCCATGCACATCCATGATACAAGAATGCAGTTTTCATACCATTCACATTATCCGAACCCATCAGGGTAGAGCCATTTATTTTTAATTTTGAAACCTTTCTCTCCACCGTTGCGAGCGTTATACTGCGCAATTCTTCCTGATACATAATCCATCGAATAGCTTTATAGGTGAAATGTTTTGGATCTCTACCTAGAATAGTAATTTTTCCTTCAGGCATGAATACGTTTTTATAGATTGTAAAACATAAGGGAAGCAACCGTTGTACAGCTGTCAAAGCAATCTATATCAAATTCTTCAGTAAAACCAGCCCTGAACTTTTCAAAACATTTTCTAAGTATATTAACATCTTGAGCACAGTACTTTTGGCATTCTTCAAAAATTTGTATTCTTTATCATTAAAGCTATCGTAGTACTCTTCAAATTCTTGTTTTTCTTTGCTGATATTTTTCATATTTCGAAGAATTTCTTTTCTGGAATAACTTATTAAAAACTTTATGAGCTAAGTTTACTGAGATATTAAAATTAGTTGGAACCAAGTCTATCTTATCATCGTACCAAGGCAATTTAACATAATAATGATTGTCTCTAAATACTATATTTCCATTAGAATCCATTGAAATGATTTTATTACCTCTTTTTATAGGATTGCTGCTGATAGAATTTGAACTTGGATGTGTTAGTAATGAGGCATATACGAACTGATGATCAAATTTCCCTCCATTATGAGCTGCTACAATTACTTTTGAATCAGGATTCTTCTCTGAAAAGTCCATTAGAAATCTACAAATTGATTTGCAGGTGCTAATTCAAATGTAGTTGTACGAGGACCACAATATGAACATACATTCTCACCCTCCTTATCTGTACACATATCGCAAATCATCTGGCATACCAGTAAATAAGGACTCAATTCTATTATTTTTCTCCCCTTAGGGTTAATGCCCTGATCTTCTTGGTATATCTCTATATCGGAGTAGCATGTATAGACCACAGGGTCAGTATCTTTCTTCTTCTTATTCTTCTTTTTCATGTAGCATATATGGTATTCGTCTTCTTTAGGTTCCTAAGATGTTCCACATGTCTTACAGTAAGGTTTTGTGCAATCAAGTTTAAAACTATCATAATGATTCGCCTTTTTTTGTTCAAGACAGAGTATGCAAATCTTAATTTTATTGCATGTACTATTATCTTGATGACTTTTATAACATTCAGCATTATAAAATTCACGATTACATTCACGACATTCATGGAATGTACCATCATGTAGGAATGAACCTCGACATTTATCATCTAAACACTGTCTACAACCGTAATGTTCACAATCTAATTTATGGGATATATTATTACCATTGAAAGTATAACAATAAGTACAAAAGATCCCGTTCATATATGCTTTCTTTTTCTTGGCGTTCTCAAATAATAACTTCAACTTATTTTCAGATACAGCGTAGTAATGGTTTTTTCCATCATGACCGATGATGTATAATGGATCATCTCTGTTCTCATTGGACGGCTTATAAAGTATTTTTACCCCTAACCTTCAGGGCCAAATAATTATGCGATGATTTTTCTGTTATTGTGGACTTTTCAAAGTCAGGTAACGTTCATGAAAGAATCTGTATATTCCATACCACACTTTCTTAGCTAATGCTTTTGCAGCTTTCTCAATTGTATACGAATGAATACCTCTGGAGTTTCTATACACTCACGAGCTATTTTCCTAAACAACACGACAGCTTTGAAAGCACAACCTACATCTCCTTTCTCTAGAATATATATATGCAAAAGTCCAGTTTCTGTTCAGGAGAAAATTAACAGCAGAAAATACTGCGGAATCGACTCGCGCTTTTTCGCGTGCCCCCTAAAAACATATTTCCAGTAAGGGGATCGAGCCGATGGGGGACAGAGGGGGACGAAGTCCCCCCCCCGTCGTCCACCTAAGAGGCCGAGAGACCTGACAACTGATATCTATGCGGTCTACTCTAGAGTGTTCGTTAGTTATTAAATCAAATGATTATATATATAAGTATATATATATATATATATATTTATATATATATATATATATATATATATATATATATATATATATATATATATATATATATATATATATATAACATAACTAGTACGCGAAAAAGTGCGAATCAATCCCGCAGACTTTTTTACTGTTTCTAACTGAACAGAAACTGGACTTTTGCCGACCTTAGTAATGTAAGGATGTTTGAAACTAGCATTTTGTGGCTAAAGTACATATTTGTCGTTGTCATTACCTTTTCCTTTAGCAATCATGAACACAATAGCTACTACTTTGAATTTTGAGAAAGTAGCTTTATCTCCCGATTGGAAGGAACCTTCCAGTCTCCTCATCATCTCATTCACAGCAGTATTGTTGATGTCTCTAAAACTGATGTTTACATAATATTTCCGATCCGGTGACTGATCTTCTCCGAACGTGAAATTGATGCCTACTCTCATATTTGTACTATCATATCCAAATCCTGTAATACAGCATCAACAACTTCATTAATAACCATTTCGAATGATATTTCAAGATCTCTTGATGCATGGAAAAAGTTATCATCAATAACCTTTACTTCATAAGTTTGACGCTCTATTGACTTTTTAAGTTTCTCTACGGAGACATGCGTTATGTCTGCTATATTGATCTTCAACCTCTTCTTATTAGCAGCATAAATTATTGTAGGAATTACCTGAAATGAAATTTCATTATTAGTTATGGCTGTTGTAGATAATAAAAAACTCAAGTAATAAATTCTGTATAATAAAACCGTTAATATTTGTTTAAGTTAGTTCATCATAGCATTAAAAATATTATTTAAGCATAATATTCGCCATTCCTTATATATATATATATATATATATATTATATATATATATATATATATATATATATATATATATATATATATATATATATATATATATATATATATATATATATAAGTATATCCATGTGAATATAATTAAGTACAAAACTGTATCCACTTGTAATATCGCTTCATATATGGGAATGCTTCCAGTTTTAATCTAAAATCTTAAACTCGCTTGCTTAATTTATAAAATTTCTAGAGTCATAAGAAAGTGAAAAATAGGATTTGAAATTGATAAGTACATTTTTTCCAACATTAAAATAATGAAAGTCTAGCATAACAGTTCGAGTTTTGTAGTTTTTAAGTTGAATCCCGGATCATCGGCTACAGCATCTGAGATGTTATAAGACTCCTGAGTAAGGATAGTCAGCTGCTGGTTTTTCCGCTTTATATACACACGATATCCTCTCTTCTGAGCTCTGTACAGTGTTGACAGCTCACCCTTACATGCGCTTCTGCCGTATCTATACAGTGTGTCAGATCACCATTACAGACACTTCTGCCATATCTATACAGTGTGTCTGATCATCATTACAGACACTGTTGCCATATTGACACATTTTGTTTAATTACTTCATTAACTATATATATATATATATATATATATATATATATATATATATATATATATATATATTTTTTTATATATATTATATATATATATATATATACAAGCATATATATATATATATATATAAATTATATATATATAGAAGAGATATGTTATATATATATATATATATATATATATATATATATATATATATATATAAAGAGGCATATATATATATATATATATATATATATATATATATATATATATATATATATAATGAATGGTATTGCGTCATTTTACGAAAAGTAGATACAGCGTAAAAATATTTTCCTAATTTGTATTTTTTCTGAGAGGAGAGGCGGAGCTTAAATATATATAAGCCTAAAAGCGTCTAACTTTACAATTGCGCAATGTATTGTAATTCGTATTAAAAGTCTCTTCGTATAATATATGTTAAAGTGAAACATTTATAAAATGTTTGTTAGTGTATTCTATGATAAACGGACCTATAATGATAATAATAATAATAATAATAATAATAATAATAATAATAATAATAATAATAATAATAATAATAATAATAATAATAATAATAATAATAATAATAATTAGATAAATTAGTTGAAAGACAACACGGTTAGAGAATTTAAAAACTAAATATTCTTTAGCTAACATGGAATGAATAATATAAATGTAAGTGTTTAATTGATATTATTAATTAAAAAGGACGAAAATTTAGTAAAATTATAGTACACACGAAATGTTTTTATAAACTTTTTAGCAAATAAATAAAATTTTAACAATAAAAGGTTTTAAAATAAAAATAAAAACTATAAATGTAAAGTTATATTTAAAAATAATATAAATAATAAAAAAAAACATTAAATGAAAAGACTAGAGAAAAACTTGAAGGAAAATACAAAGAAAAAAATGTTAATATTAAAAATAATTAAAATATAAATGTATATATATTTAAATGGAGAGAGAGAGAGAGAGAGAGAGAGAGAGAGAGAGAGAGAGAGAGAGAGAGAG
>JABUQX010082718.1:15000-20000 GCA_015478945.1 Trachelipus rathkii | reverse complement strand
CAAACATATTCTCTAACCATATCAATTTAATTTACATTAACACTATGCATTGACTTCGCATTTCGAGTTTCATTCGGATAAAACATAGCACAAAAATGAGTTTTTTTATATACCAAGCAACGAATATATGCTACATAACAATGTCTCCAAATTAATAAAGCTACATACACATATGAATTAAGAAAATAATGGACAACGACAAACCTAACACAACTTACACACGAATAAAACTGTTAACATTAACAAAGTTCCACATTTAACACCATAAAGTAACTAACATTGCATACAATACGTAACCTATTCATTACTTTTTCCAAGCATGTCTCTAACATAACAAAGTTTACATTGACACATTAATATTTAACAAGAATTTATCATAACCTTTTTTAATTATCATACAGACCAACGAATAACATAAATTAAAAACATAACAAAGTTTATCCACACATAACACAAAAATAAGTTCTTTATATACTAACATACGAATATATGCTTATAAACAACGTTTTTACATAATAAAAGCTAACATAACATAACCTGAAGACTAAGAATATAATGTACAACGACAAACCTAAACACACCCATACGTACGAACAAACTACTAACATTAACCAAACTTCCGCACTAACAGCAGTAAAGTACCTTAACACTTCGTATAAAACGAAACCTATTCACACTTTTCAAGCATATCTCTAACATATCATGTTAGTTTTACATTAACATCGTAATTTAACAAAAATTGAGCATAAACCTGTCTAATTAATCATACTGACAAAGAACATAATGCTAACGTAACAAATTTTTTACATCAACTTTGTAATATTTAAACAAAAAATTCATCATAACCTCGTCTAAATATCATAATCCCCAGCGAATAATGTGGCAAACATAACAAAGTTTAACCAAAACATAACAAAAATAACAAAATTTTATCCTAAAATAACATAAAAATAAGTTCTTTGATAAAATATCACAGTAAAGCGTTATAGTTTACTGATTTTAAAAGCAGTAAATCAGTAAATCACTAAAATCAAACCACCATCCCTGCAGTCCCCTACCCGTCCCACCCGCCTGTGATCTATTGAACTACTTGATTCAAGTAATATTTCGAGTATCATTTTGGATAAAACTAACATAAAAAATAAGTCTTTATATACTAACCTAACAAATATATGCTTAACCAACAAAGTTTTAGCATCAATAAAGCTAAAATATCATAAACGCAACTAAGAATATAATGACAAATGCAAACCTGAACATACCTCACGTATGAATAATCAACTAACATCTTGAAAATTCCCTACTTATCAAAGTAAAGTAGCTAACAGGTCACACAATACTCGATATGTTCCCTTTTCCGCATAATCAGCAACAGTAAAGCCGTATCATCTAACAAAATCCTTTAACAAAGTGACCAATCTACCAAAGATACCAACATCTTGAACTATGAATTGACACTATCTTCGTCAAAGTGTCACTCTGTTTCGAGTATAACATCATTGACCTATTGAATGAACGTAGACATTACCAAATCTCTAGGGCAAAACCAACATTTAGCTCAACAAAAACTAACCTAGGCTTCACGTCTAACACATCATCGCAGTTAACAAGTAATATCTTACAAAAACGCATCATTTCTCTAACAAAATCAGTGTTATTTCACATTGTCATAGTAATTTTTAACATAACGTACCCAACTTACGAATAAACAGTTTAATTAACCAAGAGTATCTAAGCAACACATTACCTTTTCCGAGAGAAAACCCTGGGGGATGCGCCCCTTGAAAAGGATGTGAATTCCTGAAGGGAGGGGTCACCCGAATGTGTTAAGCGAGGCATTAACCCTCCGAAGAGGTAAGGGCCTCAGCCCTTCGGGCTTGGGCTTTGGGCTTTTGCTTGGCCTCATTTAAATGAATGAGGTCACAGAAGATTTTACTCATTTCATCAGCGGGATTCGAACACATGGAACTCCGCGTTGCTGAGCCCAAAGCCAAAGCCCGAAGGGCTGAGGCCTTACCCCTCCTTCGGAGGTAATGTCCGGCTTACACAACCTTCGGTGTGAACCCCCCGCTCTTCAGGATCACATCCTTTCAAGGGCGCATCCCCCTGGGTTTTCTCTCGGAAGAATGTGTTGCTTTAGATACCCTTGGTTAATGAAAACTGTTCATTCGTAAGTTAGGTACGTTATGTAATATTACTATGACAATGTGAAAAATAACACTGATTTGTGTTAGAGAAATGATGATTTTTGTAAGATATTACTGTTGTTAACTGACGATGATGTGTTAGAAACGTAGCCTAGGTTAAGTTTTTGTGATAATTTATTTGTAAATAATTTTGTTAAAATTACGTTTATTCAAGGTCAAATGATGTTTATACTCAAACGAGTGACACTTTGACGAAGATAGTGTCAATTCATAGTTCAAGATGTTGGTATCTTTGATAAATTGGTCACTTTGTTAAGGGACTTTTGTTAGATATACGCTTTGCGTTGCTGAAGATGGCGAGAAAGGGTAAACATAGCGAGTATGTCATGGACCTGTTAGCTACTACCTTGATAAGTACGGCGAATGGTTAAGATGTTAGCTATTGATTTATTCATACGCGAGGTATGTTAGGTTTGCATTGTGTACATTATATTTCTTAGTTCAGGTTATGATATATGTTAGCTTTATTGATGCTAAACTTTGTTGGTTAAGCCTATATTCGTAGGTTAGTATATAAAGAACTATTTTTATGTTATGTTTATCAAAAAATGAACTCGAAATATGACTTGAATCAAATAGTTTCACGATAGATCACAGGCGGTGGCGACGGAGGGACTGCAGGGATGCGGTGGTTTGATTTTATGATTTTAACTGATTTACTGTTTAAAATCAGTAAACTATTACGCTTTTACTGTGAAATTTTATTCAAAGAACTTATTTTTATATGTCAGGATAAAAATTTTGTTTATTTTTAATTACTGTTGTTAAAACTTTGTTATGTTTGCAATATTCGCTGGGGATATGATATTTAGACGAGGTTATGATGAAATTTTTGTTTAAATATTACTTTGATGTAAAAAAAATTTGTTACGTTAGCATTATATTCTTTGTCAGTATGATGATAAGACGATAATTTTTGCTAAATTTTGTTAAATATTACGATTGTTAATGTAAAACTAACATGATGATTAGAGATTATACTGAAAAAGTTAAATAGGTTACGTTTTATACGAAGTGTTAGGTACTTTACTGCTGTTAGGCGGAAGTTTGTTAATGGTAGTAGTTTATTCGTACGTATGTTGTGTTAGTTTTTGTCTTGATACATTATATTCTTAGTTCAGGTTATGTTATGTTAGCTTTATTAATGTTAAAAACGTTTGTACGTTAGCATATATTCGATGGGTAGTATATAAAGAACTTATTTTGGTGTTATGTTTTGATAAAACTTTGTTATGTTTACAGTTATTCGTTGGTCTGTATGATAATTAGACAATGGTTATGATTAAATTCTGTTAAATATTACTATTTTCAATGGTCAAAATAACGTTAATATGTTAGAGACATGTTGGAAAAAGTATGAATAGGTTACGATTTGATATGCAATAGTTACTTTACAGGTGTAAGTGTGGATTTGTGGTTTAATGTGAACAGTTTAGTCGTGTTTAAGTTGTGTTAGATTTTGTCGATTGTACATTATTTTCTTAATTCATATGAGCTATGTTAGCTTATTAATGTGAGAACATTGTTGTGTTAGCATATATTCGTTGCTTGGTATATAAAGAACTCATTTTTGTGCTATGGTTATCCGAAATTGATACTCGCGAAATTGCGACGTAATTCGATAGTGTTATGTAAAATTAACATTGATAGGTTAGAGATATGCTTGAAAAGGTGTGAATAGGGTACGTTTTGTACGCTGTGCTAGTTACTTTACTGTTGTTAGTATGGAAACTTGTAATGTTAGTTGTTTATTCAAGGCGTAAGGTGTGTTAGGTTTTGTCATTGTACATTAATTCTTAGTTCTCGGTAATGCTATGTTAGCCATTAATGTGAAAACAATGTACGTTAGCATATATTGGTTGGATAGTATATAAAGAAGCTTATTTTTGTACTATGTTATTGTTGCTTGTTGTTGCTGTTGTTGTTGTTGTTGTATCTTGTTGTTGTTGTTGTTGTCTAACGAGGAAGTATATACTCTTTGAACTGATATTGTTCGTTCGTGCGTCGTATTCTTGTTTACTTTCTTCTGATTGGTTGAAAGAAAGAATCTCATCACCTATAAGGGTTGTTATACACTCTATTTTCTTCAGTAGGATATTTTTTTGCCGTGCTTGATACGAGACATCGCCCCGCCTCTTCTACGCTTGTTGTTGAGTACTTCAACGAGGATTTCGATTTCCAAACGATGTGTCATTTTATTTTATTTTGTAAACGAAAATTGGGCGGTCGCTACATTGATTGATATCCCGAGCCAGAGGATCAAATAATAGACCTTATTTCCGTTTGTGTTGATGTGATCATCAGATTATTGACATCGCAGCTCATTGTGGTAGAGGAATTTGGTTGTTTATCCGATGGATCGACGCTTAGTGAAATATCTAACTGGAAAGACAGCGTAGTAAGTGGTCTAATAGAATAGGACGTTGTGTTCTCGTCGTGTGACGATATTAAAACCCTTGATGTACGCGTCTGGAAACCCATCGATTGTGTGACCTTCATGCGTACGTGTATAGGCACAGTTCGAACATCTAAAAATATTACAGCATTGCTTAAAATAAAAAACGAATTAACATCGCATCTTAACGATGTTGACATACTTGAGGACTTAATACATATAGCACATTGTGTAATCTATGATATTTACACCGGAAACATGTGGTTCCCGTATATGCGATATACAGGAGTGCGTTAATAACTATCAGCTTGGATGAGGTTTACTTCTCCCTGATGAGAGAATGAGTGCTGGCTGGAATCGCCATATGGCCGAAAATGTTTTAGTGTTGCTGAAGCATG
>JABUQX010082718.1:7500-10000 GCA_015478945.1 Trachelipus rathkii | reverse complement strand
TGTCTCAAGGCTGAATGTAAAATACTTTTTTCGACCAAGAGAGGAGTACTTCTTCCATATTCATGAAGAAGAAGACCTAGTATTACTGTAGGAACCATCCCTGACTCCTACTAAATTGGGAGTTACCTAAATACCGAACCCAGAAGATTGGCGATTGTTGTATGGATATCAACGAGAAGCTTTGAAGTGTGTTTATTGTACAGATGGCAATAGGTTATGCATCGATTCCAATAGGTCACTCAACAAACTGAAAGAGGAATATGAAAATATAAAAATGATCTTGCAGAAGCTTAGATATAATGATACACCAGTGGTCTATATTCGTTGATTTGAAGATGGTCAAAATCTTACTTGGGCAGCAAAGCTATTATACTAATTGTTGGGTAAAACCCCCCTTTATTTTTTTTTTTTTTCATAGTGGCCTGTGCGGATAGTAGGGCTAAAGAAGACCACTGGAAAAAAGTTGTATGGCCTGCTAGGGAAAATATGAATGTAGGTGCATCAAATATCATTAAAGAACCACTGGTTGACAAGGGAAAAATTATTTTCCCGTCACTCCACATCAAACTAGGACTAATGAAGCAATTTGTTAGGGCACTAGACAAAGATGGTGAATGGTTTTCAGTAATATATTTTGCAGGATTTGTGTCCAGGTGAGTATGGAGAAAACTCAAAGCTGAAGCTTTAGCGGCCCTCAAATTCCGCCAAATCATCAAGGATGACAATTTCATAAATTCCATGACTGATATTGAAGCATCTGCCTGGAAATGTTTTGTCTTCAGAACTTTTTGGGCAACCATAAATCTGCCACCTTAGATAGAACTCGTACAGAAAATGCTTTCAGACTTCAAAAATTTTATATATATATATTATATAAAGTTCACTTTCTACATAGTCACTTAGATCGTTTTCCGGATAATCTAGGATATAGTGAGGAACAAGGGGAGAGGTTCCATCAAGATATCAAGGTGATGGAAGAAAGATAGAGCCAATCTAGGAAAACGGAGGTCATATTGGAATCAGGGCAACAAGGTTACCTATAAAGATGCCTTTCAAATGTTTTTGCCGCAAAATCTTTGTTGCCCAGTAATAATTAATCAAAATCAAAATAAAAAAATAATACTTTATTCTTGTTATGATGTTACATAATACTTATCATTAAAAATAACAATTTTTGTTAATATAAAATTAAATACATAAACAAGAAATGGGCTTCTAAGGGGACGTTTTCGCCCTTTGAGCCCATGAGTAGTATCCAACAGATTTGGACCCAAATTTCTAGCACGCACCAGCTGGCACATCTGGTTTCTAGCACTTCTAGTAAGCGTAACCTACATCATAGAATACACCTAATATTGGTGTCTACCCCTATGTTATAAGGTATGGGGAGTCATTGCTGCGGTTTATAAGGTGATAGGATGATTCCTAATATGAGTTAGTACCCCGCCCCCTTTTCTAGCACTTCCCGTGCGATATATCGTATGTGATGGAATATACCCGATATTGGTGTCGATTAGTACATAATCGACACTGCTGAATCGATTCCTATTATATGGAATCAAGTCCACTCGTAGTACGAATTAGTATTAATAGTTACCCCTACCTCCCTTTCAATGCAGCTGGCCAATATTGGTTTGTTTTGAAGCTACGAAGCCGAGCTCGGTGTTGACTAGTATGTTTTGAGGTATACCGAGTAAATTGCAGTTATTGCCGAGCGGGGCGTTTCAACCGTTATGGTGCGTTTTGAGTGGCCGGCTTACCCTTCATCAAAAACCTATCATGACGGGTGTCAAACAGGGGTAGAATATCCGAAAAATGAGATTCCCGTGGTTACTTTTCCGAACACCAGAATCCCCATGGCCCCAGCGAGGGGTCATTTATTTGGTTTCAATCGACTTCGATTGAACCCAAATACCATACCTTAGCAACGGAGGTGTTAGAGGCATCGTATCCTCTTTAAACTTGGCATGCCTTCTTTATATGTGTCAACATCGTTGCATCCAATGTTTCATGCCGCTATATCCAAGGGGGTGGGGGTCCCCACCCCCAAAACCTAAAAAATGGACTTAGAAGGTCTGAAATTTTTGTGCGGTAGAAGAGAATAAATGATAATAGAATGGCGATGTTAAATTAAATGGCGAAACCATATGGGCCGGAGCCGGAGCCGGAAGCCGATTGGCGGTATCTATATTGATAAACATAATTAACATATCTTAGCAACGGGTGGGTTAGAGATATCGTATCGTATTCAAATTTGGCATGCTTTCTTTATATGTGGCAACATCGCTACATCCAATGTTTCAAGGGGGATTGGGGGTCCCCGCCCCCCAAAACCTTAAAATGGACTTAGAAAGCTAAAATTTGGTGAGCGTATAGAAGAGAATGAATGAAATTAAATGGTATGTTTTAAAATAACTGGCGGTGGGTATAATATGAGCCGGGGAGCTCGGAGCGGAGCGGGTGGCAGCCAGATTGTAATCTGGCTGCAGCCACATATTAG
>JABUQX010082717.1:0-12761 GCA_015478945.1 Trachelipus rathkii | reverse complement strand
TCCTCAAACTCTTGTTTACATTAGGGAATGTAATTTTATAATAATTAGCAGTAATGATCTTGTCGGGAATGTATTTTTATGGTCAATGGACACTTGATTTACTTAGGAACTGTCGGGAAACATTGGCATTTATTACATTAGTTCTCCTACCTAGAATTGATGCTGTAGTGGATGTAAGTCTAGTGTTTGTTGGATAGTTTTCAAGTATGTTATGTAATCTGGCAGTTGGTATAGACTTAGTTTTGTCAATGTATGGCCTTTTCAGTTCTATGACTCTTAAAGAGAAATGTTAGGTTGTAGCTATCGTTTATGTTTTCTTAAAAATTGATCAAGAGTAATACTGTTATGTTAACTTAGATAAGTTAAAAACTTGGTTAACGGTTTTGGTTAACGGGTGTATTCGTAGTGTCGGTCTTTTAGATTCACGATTAGCTAAAGTTAGTAATTGTTACATTTTTCATATAATATATATATATAGTTAACCTACGTAAGTTTAAAGTGTACTATATAGTATATTATTATATGACTAAATATAATATATCAATATATATATTCTTATATATTATATATATAATATATACTAATATAAATTTGACTTATATTATATATACTTATTATATGATTGTATGGCCATATAATCACTTATCTACGTATCTACTATAACATATATATAATATATATAATAGCTATAGTATATTATATATAAATATTTATACTATGTCCTTTTGGTATTATAATTATATATAAATATATATATTATTAACTATATAGTATCATACATTATACATTAATTCATTCATCGTCAGGAATGATTTGAGTGAAGAGACTACATATTATTAATACTTTTATTTTACTTATATAAGGGTTTATCTTGTGATATATACTATCTACTATTTATATATAGTAGTATATATATAATATTATACTATAGAGATATTATATTTCCTTATATACCCCTACTATTAATCCATATGTTAGTTAAATTTGTCCTAACCTTGTTATATATAAAATTTAACATTAAAATTACTTAAAATTTAAAATAATATTATACCAATTGTATTGGTAATTTATGGAAAATCTGTGTTATTTAACTACCAATAATAGGGTTAAGCGGACTGTTGCAGACTGTCAATAGTGGAACATATAAATATTATAGCGAAAGAAATAAACTGATTTCGATAGCGGAACTGCGAACCCGCCAGCAGAAAAGTTGCTACTGCGGGAGATGTCCAACAACAGTACGGATTGCGAATGGCGGACTAACAAAAAAGTTGCGGACCCACTAACTGATATATTATATATATAATATCATCTTATATATATCTCTACTTATTATATATATGACTTATAGTATTGGTATAGCCCCTATATCCTTCTATATGAGTTATCTTCCTATTATTATATATTTTACAATAGTAGAATAGTACTCACTACCTCCTATAACATGATTCCTCCATAATTACTATTATTACATTTTATATATCCCCTAAATATTGTATTATAATATTATGTATTATGTATTATTTACATGGCACGTACACACACACACCACACACACACACACACCCACACCACACACACCGTCGCGCGCACATATATATAATATATATATAAAATATATATATATAGTCTTATATATATTAGTATATATCCCAAATATATCTATTTCTTCTAACACCATCACCCTACCTATACCGTACCTAAAATTATGTATTATAGGTATATATTATATATATTATAAATTATTATATACTACTTATACTCTTAGCCTCTAATATATACCCCATATTTATTTATATTATATAGTATATATTTTATTATTATAAATGAACATCATTCTTTTTTTATGGGCCAGTGTGCCATACAGGGTTGCAGAGTCAGAGTCGGATTCGGTATTTTTGCGCTAAGGAATCAAGAGTCGGATTCGGCCCTATTTTTGCCAGTGCAAGGGCCGGAAAAGTCGGAAAAATTGATCCGACTCATTTGTACTCTCAATCTAATAAATAATATTCAGAGGTTATTTCCTCTATCTACAGGAATCTTTGAATCAAATTAATAGAATACTATATAACTGCGGGAGTAGTGATCAGTTCATGTTTCACGTTGTTGATTGTTCAGTTAAATGTGCTCTTCCAGATTGTAAAATTTAATATCTTTGATTTAATTTTCACGAATTACCCCTTCTCCAAGTTACCTCGTAGAGAGAGAGAGAGAATACGAATGAGAGATAGAGAGAGAGAGAGGAGAGAGAAGAGAGGAGAGAGAGAGAGAGGAGAGAGAGAGAGAGAGAGAGAGAATGAGAGAGAGAGAGAGAGAGAGAGTTATACTTGGTCAATCGTTTCATCTTCCTTTTATTTTATACCCTTAAATGTCTAATATATTTCTTTTATTGGTTCAAGACCTCCATTTGTGGTTTGCTCTCCTTCATCTGTTCATCTTCTTCACTGTTGGGGGGCCAGGCCTTGAGTACTCAGCATTTATGAGGATTGTGAGAAAGCTGGAGTTAGTGTAATAAACATACAGTTTTGAAGCGTTCTTTTTTAGGGGACCGTGGATGGCCTTAGTGGTATAATTGTAGCATTCCAGGCTAATTGAATAACTCTGTCGACGCGGAGGATCCAATGTTCGAATCCCGCTGATGGAGTTTGCCATCTCTCTGTTACGTATTCATTTCCAAATTTAAACCTTCTTAGCCAATTTCTCATCATCCATTCTGAGAAAATGTCCATTCCACCTCAGTACACTTTGTTCTGTTTTTTCCACCAGAAAACGTATCTAACAGCACATTTTCTTTTGTCTTAATATATATATATATATATATATATATTTATATATATTATATATATTATATATAGTTATTTATATATATTATATATATATTATATATATTAATACTTATAATAATATATATAATATTATTATATATATATTATATTTAGTAAAATATTATATAAATATATATATATTATATATATATATATATTATATTATATATATAATTAATTAATAGATTATATAATATATATTTATATATTATATATATAAATATTTATAATATATAATATAAATATATATTATATATATATTATATTATATATATATATATAAATCATATATATATTATATATAATATAAATATATATATATATTATAATTATATAGTAATTGTAATATATATAAATTAAATATATATAAATTTATATATATATATATTTATATTATAATATATATATTAATATGATATATATATAATAAGTTATATATTATATATAATATATATTATACTACTATAAATATATAATATAATATATTATAATTTTATAATTATTTAATATATATAATATATAATATATATTATAATTCTATATATATATTAAATAATATATATATATATTATTATATAGTTATTATATATAAATATATATTATTAATATATCTTATATATAAATAATATAATTATAATTATATAATATATATATAATTATATATATTAATATAATTATAGATAAATATATATATATATATAATATATTATATTATATATATATATATACATATTATTATAATATATATATATAGATACTATATATATATTAATATATATTATATATATATATAATATATATATATTATATTATATATATAATATATATGTATATATATTATAAATATTATATATTTTTTAGATAATTATTTTTTATATATATTATATAATATATATATATATTATATATATATATAATATATTAATTTATAACTATTATAGTATATATAATATATATATATTTATACTATTAATATTAAATTAATATATATTATATTACTATTAATTTAATATATATATTAATAACCCTATATTATATAATTATACATCGATAATATACGCTTTTTTACTACATTTAAAAATTTTATTTGAATTAAAATTAATTCAATAGCTTAATTTGAATTTATTAATTTATATAAATTATATTTTCTAAAATGTCGATTTTAAGGTAAGAGATCTTTCCTTCATTGGATGATAAAATACTAATATCTTTTGCTTTGATAAATGTTAATACCTTATATAATATATATAGTATATATTAATATATATTATATATATAAATCCATTATTATATTATATTATTAGGTGGTAGTATATATAGTATATATATTATACTATATTTAATATATATTAATATAATATATATATATATATAATATATAATATAATATATATTATAATTATATAAATACTAATAATATTTATATATATTTCTACTATTATTTTATATAAGGATTGAATAACTTTCCCATTTTAATATATTTATAAATTATAATTCAGCAAGATACGAGTATTTGTGAATCCGGAGTTTTACCTATGAAATTTGACTTTTGAAATTTTAAGAGTCGGAGTCGTCGGACGCTTGAGATTTTAGGAGCCGGAGTCGAACGTTTGAGGTTTGAGTTGTCGGAGTGGGAAACTTGAAATTTTAAGAGTCGGAGTCGGAGTCGGATGCTTGAGATTTTAGGAGTCAGAGCCGGACATTTGCGATTTTAAGAGTCCGGGCCAGACGCTTGAGATTTTAAAAGTTTGAGTCGAAAGCTTGAGATTTTAAGAGTCGGAATCAGACGCTTGAGATTTTAAGAGTCGAAGTTGAACGCTCGAAATTTTAATAGTCGGAGTTTAGCGTTTGAGATTTTAAGAGTCGGAGTCGAACACTTGAGATTTTAAGAGTCGGAATTGGACGCGTAAGATTTTACTTGTTGGAGGAGGACGTTTGAGATTTTTAAGAGTCGGAGTCGGACGCTCAAGATTTTAAGAGTCGGAGTTGGATATTTCTCTTCCGACACTATAACTCTGGGGTTATATTCGATATATATGAATTTATCGATATATGGAGCAATTTGACAATTTCGCTAAGTTTACTTTCTTCTTTGTTAACAATTATTTCCATAGTCATACTTAATTTAAGCTTCCCTCTTTTCTTTCTGTTGTGACTACGTGACTTTCCAGACTTTGAGTTATCGTTCTTCTGAACCTTTGCTTCTTCCGACTGGAGGCGGAAATAGAAGTGCTACCTACGAAAATTCATTAACAATTTCTGTTTCGTCTATAATTTGGTGATGTCGCTTATATTACATTTGCATCAACATCAACATCAACATATATGCGAATATAAAAATAAAAAACCGGCATCAGCTTACGCGGCATATTTTGGTATCTGCATTACATCCGTATCAAAGGATGTAAGAAATATCACATCTGAGACATCAATAGTCTATGTTATTGTTGTTGAATGATGTCTCAAAATGTCCAAGGTTTATAACTTGCCATTCTCCCTGAACGGTAAAAATACAAGGCTTCTAACCCATAAACCATAAAAATCCCAAAATGTTCCTTATGTAAAGGTTATATAGAGGTCAATTTTGGCCTTATTGATTCCGTGGGTTAGAATTTCAACCCGTTCAAAAATAAGGAATAATAATGGAAAATCGCAACGATTGACTAACTTGTTTGAAAGTGCTGTTTCGATCCGTCCATGCGGGTCCTAGGAAGAAAGTTCCCCTTCTTAAATTTGGCAGTCATGGATGTAAATCATGGATGTAAGAATATTTTGGATATAAACTTTTTGAGATGTTACTTAAGAAAATACCCATCAGTGTTATTCAAAATATACTCCCCGAAATAGAAACTTTTCGTAACATAATAGCTCCTTATTAAACTCCACCTGGGTGACAACAATTACAGGGGCCAACATGGCTTTCAAAAAATCTATTTCCAGTTGCATTGTTGACGTTTAGAACAATCTATGTTTACCCAATATCATAAAAGGAGCACAAAAAGACTGAGGAGGATTTAAGGTAAAATTCTCAGCTTGCCATTTTTCAACCTATAGTAACGACAGGTGCAAAATTGACTCCTTTGGTGGCTGCAATTTTACTATAAGCAAACACGCAATGGAGATAAAATAGTATTCACTCTGTGTATTTGCAATTAATTGAGACTGTGTAGTTGTTCTTTTATAGATGACTGTAATGTATAATGTCAGAGTTTCCTTCCTTCACTGCGAACGTCCTGTTTTTATATTGCTAATTGACTTGCTGAGAAAACTGTTCCGTAATACGGATTTATATATAATAAGGTATATATAAATATATATTATATTATATAGATTAGTAATTATATATAATATTTATAATATATATATATATATATAATATTATATATATTATTATATTATTATCATATATTAAATATATATATATATATATATTATATATTATATTATAATTAATATATATAATATATTATATATATAATATATATATTATATTATTGGATAATATTATATTATTAGGGTGATTAAAAGTATTTGTCAGCGCCATCTAATTTCGTTCTGTAAGTTTTGAAATTTTTTGAAAAGTGACGAAAAAAAATAAAAGAAGAAAAAAAAAAAAAAAAAAAAAAGTTTAAGTAAATTGATAGTGTGAACTATAAAAGTAAATCGGGACGACGCTCCGATATGTATGAGAGAGCCAATTAAGCTTCGAGAATATAATTTACAAAGTATTCTTGATACTATAATTCCGAGCTTCGATCGTTCACTTGTTATTTCTCATTTATCGTGATTTCGACATTTCTTTACACAAAGGTGATTCTCAATTCTTTTTACGCTTGCCTTTAATTTTGACTCTATTAAAATTTGACTTCCCTTCTACATACCATTCGACAAAACAGGAAGCAAACATATAAAACGAAATCTTTCTGGAGGGGAAGGGGTAGAGGAGAAAGAGCGGAGGTGGAGGTTTGTTTCGTTTCATTCTTCCCCCCCAACCCAATTTTTCTCCCCCAATTTTTTTTCAAAGTATTAAGTAAAGCCCGTCCGAGATTTGGTGTGAGCACACTCTATTTTATTAGATAAATATAAAATGAATGAGTGTGAGTGTGTGTGTGTGTGTGTATGCGAGAAAGAGAGAGAGAGAGAGAGGGTGCTTGCGTGTGTTTATGCGAGGGTGAACATGTGTGTGTTTGCGTGAGAGTGTGCGTGTTTGTATTTAAGGGTATCGGTGTTAGTTAGGTAGGGTAAGAATTACGATTGAAAAACTTTATCAAAATAATGTATTACGAACATACATTAAGTTTACTGCGCTCAAATTGAAATTTGGGAAAACTCAAACAATCGTAGACGTATGCTTCAAAGGTTATATATATATATATATTATATATATATATTATATATATATATATATATATATATAATAATAATATTATAATATATATTAATATGTAATATATTTATATATATACATTAAATTACATATTAATTATAAATATATATTATTATATATATTATTATATATCAATTATATATATATATGATAAAAGGGTGCGTTGGGCCAGATCACTTCGAGAACTGTTCTACGACTCCGTCTTTTTTGGTAATGACGGAATAGCCTCAGTGGCAAGGTTGCTCTGTACATATTATCTATGTTATGGCGACATATTTGCCCAAAGAGTTGGAGGTAGATGCTTGGGTGACGCCACTTGTGCGGTGTCGTAAGGTACCCTCATTTTGTGTGCAGGGACAGAACACAGTTGTCCCTAGTGAAATGCGTTTAGCGTGAGCGCGTGAGCATGAAACAGAAGTGCGGTGCTGGTGGCGTGTGCGGTGCACGGTGCGGTGTTTGTGTGTCGGTTGACAGGCTGCGGTATGTGGTTCGTTTTAAGTGAGTCCGCTCACTCTAGTGAGTACTGAAAATCGGCCAGAAACCCAGGCATGTGTGAATTTTTTCTCATAATATATATATATATATATATATATATATATATATAATATATATAATAATAATATATATATATATATTATATATTAATATATATATATTATATTATAAATATATATATATTATTATTATATATATTATATTAATACTATATATAACTATACCATAGTATAATATAATACATATTATTATATATTAATTGAGTGGTTTAATGAGAATAACAGTTTAGTCTAGAGTCAGAGAACTGAGAAAGGATGAGATCACGTGGAGAGACTAGTTTCACTACATCGCCTCACATTATAAGATATTATTGTGCAACTGAATACTTACATGGAAAACCTATACAGCTTCTTTAGTAATGGGATTTTATAAGGGGAGTGATGAAACTTTAGAAGGCTAAACAGATTATCGGAGAGAGTCAGTGGGAGAGAATGAATTGATAAAGAGAATGTCCTAAACTCCATCATTTAAATAAATGTAGAAGCGAAACATACCAGAAACGTGGTGGATATTCCATACAAGAACGATGATATCCTTATGCATAGCATGAGGATTCGTCAGCACGCCCAGCCTCTTAGATGCTTGTTTGGTGAGAGAATTAAACAATGTGTTCCTTCTTTCCAAGAAATACTAAGAGAAAATGTAATGTCAAGAATATTAAGGACATACGAAAGTTTTAATTGTATATTTTTGAAAGTCGTTGTAGTCGTGTGGAAGTTTGTGTTGAGTAAAAATATATGATGGAATTTAGTATTTGAGATATTGAAAACAAATTGTTTTCTAAGTTCCATATATAAATACGATAGATATCAGGCGTCAGTGGATCCAAGGCCATCCTCTTGTTATCATCTATTTGAGGATGAGTTGGAAACCTTTCAAAATGGAGGTTAAAGAAATAGGTGATGAAGTAACAGATATAAAGAAGGATATTAATGTGAGTAAAAAGAAAGAGTTGGGTTACGAAAAGATGGATAAATCTGAAAGAGGGTGTATTAAGGTATATTATGGTATATTAATCAAACCTTTGGGCCAGACTTTATCGAAAACTCTCAACATATTTATTAGCTTCACAATAATGATTTACTAAAATGGCGACGATCAGAAGACTAATGATTAGAATGAAAGGAAATAAGATTATCAATCAAGCTATATTAACTTTCTGAGTTATAATTAGAAAGATTAAAGAAATTCCTAAATTTTCAGATAAGGATAGATTAAAAAACTTGCTAATGAATTAAAGCTAAAATTACAAGAAGATATTTAGAAGATTGAGAGGAGGGTTCTATTTTTTCAGAATAGGTTTTGTAGTCACGCTCTTCCAGCAGGAAAGCTGAAAATTCAGAGAAAGAACAAATTACACCTTGAAAGAATTTCTAATGTTATGCATAAATGTGATTGAAGGAAGCGGTAAAATAGAAAAGGGTCTCGATTTATCTAAATGTGATATTAGAGGCAATAGTATGGGGAAAGAGTTTAGCTTTAGAAGAAGGTAATGAAATAGCAACGCCGTCAGAGGAAAGAGGAAGAAGCAACATTAAAGTACAGTAGATTCTTGAAAAGCGTATGGAAGAGGAATGATAAAGATATTTCATTTTCTATAAAGAAAATAGTTTTTTAAGTGTCACGAAGAATATATTCTGAAATGAAGTAAAAGAAGAATTAGATTGTAAATCTCTGAACTTTTGAAGAATAAGATATTCTAATAAGCGAGTGGTCTGTCCTGCAACGCAATATGAACCTAAAAATGCGGAATTTAATCAAGGTTTTTGAATTCTTTTTTTTAGACAATAGGAAAAAGAAAAGGGCATATACGCCTTTATACCATAAAGAATCACTTCGCTTATGCGTCCTGCACACTCTCGAGGGATCACTAGAGCCGAAGGAGTATTCAATTCAAAGGAAATCAAAATGTACGACAGTAGGTGCAACTAGTTAGAAGCAAAACAGTATTGGCCAAAAAGACGTTTTCTTAGTTTCATGTTCAATGAGTGTATCCTATGAAAGGATAATGTAAGAAATAAATAACCACAAATGCGAAGATTATAAGCTTAAAGATAGGAGGAAGTCAACATACGGATGAAAACTTAATACAAAATAAGGAGAAGGATGAAACTTTGGAAGATATAGTAAGCTTAGTTTATGCTTAATAGGTTTTACAGGTTAGCAAAAACGATATTGGACGCTGGTAGAGGAGAGAATTTTCCACCCATCGGAATTCATAAGCTTTTTTTGATATAGAAGCATGATATTTCAAAAGTCCACCGGGCATATCTGGATAATTGAGGGAGATAATAATCATGGAGTGGGGTGATACATTAGTGAAAGTCAGCCTAAAATGTATGATTTCGGCGACAAAGAATGTTACCAGAGAAATGATGAGGATGTTGTCTTCTTTGGAGTTAAAATTGTCGAAGATTTTAGAAATTCTAGTTAATAGTAATTGATGATAAGGAGGATAGGTAGGATATAGATAGAAGATAGATAGATAGAGTATGATGTTCTTAACTTCTTTTATTTTTGAAGATAGTAGAAGATAAATTAAATGTAAAACTAAAAACTAAATATAAATAGTTGTTTTAGAAATGAAATTTAAAACTGAAGGAGAAAGTATCATTTAAAATAATTCCATGCTTCAGATCTGATTAGAGGTTGTCCTATCTCTTGGCTTTAGAACAAATTTAATCCTGATTTCATAGCACATCAAAGGGTCATTATTTAAAAATAAATATCAAATAAACTCACATCATGATCTTCACTAAATATCCCTTTCGAATGTTCTTGTTCACCATGCTAGCTTGCTTGTAAATTAAGAATAAAGATATTTTTCTGATAATCGGTGTTTTATATATCATAACCTAGAAACAAGGTGATAATTTAAGATAAATAGATAGAGTAGATAGAATATGATGATAGCATAGATATTGATTAGGATATATAGATTTGTATTACGAATTTGCTCTTAGATTAAAGAGATGAATAAAAATGATCTACTTTAAAATTCATGATTTATTTTCAAGCTTCTAGTAACCTTAATTTGCTCTTACAAGAAAAACTTGCAACATTCATGAAATATTAATTATCTATATTATTATTGTGATTATTATTATGATTTTATTAGTTATTATTTTTATAATTATTATTGTATATTATTATTATTATTAATTATTATGTATAGTAATATTGATAATATATTACATCACTAGAAGGAGAAAGAAATAGTTAGGAGATTACCAGGCAGTATAAATCGTAGTAGTATTAGTAGTTAAGTAGTAGTAGTAGTATCATCGCAGCATAATATTTTCAAACCTTTGATTAGAAGGCCTATATAGTTATTAAGAAGGGTTTGATATTATCGTGAAATTTGATATGTAAAAAGATATATTAATAATATATTACTAGGTGGGGTCTTGAATTAGGGGTTGATGTCGGACTTTTTTTTGAAGTAAAATTATTTTAATCAGTTTCGTTTCTCTTTTGTTTGTGAAATAAATTATGCAAATTTTTTTTCCTTCTTTTATAAGAAAAAAAAAGAAAGGAAATAACAAAACATAAAAGTTAAAATATTTGAAGCAAATTATTGCAGCAAAGCAGCGTAGTTGGTTATAAAGATTTGACTTTAAAAAAATTATATATGTATATTTAAAAAGTGTTTATTTAGATCTGTTCGTGATTGCAGGTATTTTTAGAAATTAGGTAAACGAAGTTAACTTTTCGTTTTTAACAAAACTTTTTTTTTCAAGTGTAAGGGTGGATAATGGAGGTTGGCAAGGCCGGTTGGGGGTGGGAGTCTAAGTAGTGCAATCTAAAATTATTTGACCTTCAGAAGTTGACTTTGCTGCCTACAAATAACACACAAGTTTCAACCCATCTGTGATAAATTAACATTCTTATTCTGCTTGTTATTACAATACAAATTAGAGAACTTATGCTTGTAGAAATCGAACGAATTTTTCGTCCTAGTTTCACTATAACATAGGAGTTATATTTGGGTCTGAATGGAGCAATTGTATAAGCCTTTTGGCATTAGAGAGAATTAACTCTCTTGGCGTACTCGACGCCATGAAGTGAACCGAGTTAATTTTTTAGAAGTGTTTTAATAGTCAACAATCTTTCATTAGCCACTGTTTGTAAGATCCTTCTAAGGAAAAAGCCACGCCAGTTGCTAATTGAGGGCCTCTTGCGATTTAAGAGATTAAGCGAAGAGCAGGCGAGTAAGGACCGATCGAATGACGCGCTTCAAAGTCATTTACAAATAAAAGAAAATGAAAAAAAAAAATTTAAAAGAAAGTGATGCCATGAACGTCAGAAGCAAAGTACGTGCGCGAACACTCTTAACAAATTCGTGTAAGTCTGTTAAAACACGAATAGACATGTACTCCGGATTCATTGTACGTCACACACATTTTGTGTGTGTATGTGTGTGTGTGTGTGTGTAGGTGTGTGTGTAGGTGTGTGTGTGTGTAGGACGTCGTGTTCGTTTGATAATGTACGAAATGAACTGATTATTATATTGTGTAATTTGAATTTGTTGTAAAACATGCTTATAAAACTATAAGAAAGTTTTGACTCAGTTTTGACTTTTAAGGGATTTCTAATGACCCAATTTGAGCTTCTGACGAAGGCCTCCAAATCAATATTTTTTGTTTTTCACTTTTTCAATTATCAGGGACAAGTACGTTACAAACTTACTAATTTACTGAAGGAGTGATTAACTGTACAACTATTATTTTTTCTTTTAATATTTTTTCTTTCGGAATTATTATTATCGTTTCGGAAGAGGTTATAGAGTTCATTAAAGTTTCTAGTTTATTTTTTTTTTTTTTTTTTTTTTTTTTTAGTTGTAGGTTTTTAGAAATCTTTTATAGATTAGCTATACCAAGTTTCAGATGTATAGTTAAAAGGTTTAAGTTTTATTTGTTCATTGGTATAGTAATTGATTTTTAATTATTTTAGTACTTAAATATTTTAAGTTAGGATTTAGTTTATGTTCAGGT
>JABUQX010082716.1:87500-88915 GCA_015478945.1 Trachelipus rathkii | reverse complement strand
TTAAAATGAGATAAGACGTAAAAATTGAGCTAATCCAAGCAGTAAAACAAAAGATACTAATCACCCCTGGTTCCTAAGGTCACAAGCCTCCTATTACATTACCTACTGCTTAAGTACTTAATGTTAATCTTTTAATAAATTCGACAGCTGAAAAAATGATTTTAATATGATTTTTCTATATATTACAACAATATTTTAAAAATGAAAGTTTTAAAGTAGATATGTTAAAAATATGTAATTAAATACCTCATTCTTTAATGAAGTTACAGTTATTAGGTTCGCGAAATGTTTTTAAATTAAAAAATGTTAAGTTGAAATAAAATCGAAGACCTAAGTAAATATATTTTTATTCTCGGATCGCTGCGCGCGCACGCGCCGAATAGCGTAAATATTCGCTGCGGCGCACGCCGGGAACACGCGGACATGACGCGCAGGTCCCCGGTCGGGCTGCATCTTTGGTGTGTCTCTCTACACCTGATAACTTGAAGTGAACATAATATAACTCTGTTCTAATGATGTGCTAGAAATCATCCATCAAGATGCCACATCTCAAGTACAAACATCAAAAGGCTCAACGAACTGTCAAAGTAGCCAAGCATTAATGCTGAGCATCACAAGTTAGGATCAAAGTGAGCAAATACGGCATCAAAATATCAGTGTTGCGCTATCACCTGTAAGCCTTGTTATAACAAATACTACATCCATATAGGAAGCATTCTAGCAATGCAATGGTACCACATTCGGTTCCCTCATCACCTTATTACCTCAGGTACCGACACCATTAGGCCTTAGCTCAGGATGCTAGAACAAAGCTTCGAAAACAGTGCACCACATTGCATAATAATAGCACTACAATTGAGCACTATGTGATGGCACGCACTTAGCCAACTCTTGCACTCACTGCATCATCTGCCTCCACCGGCACTCACCTGACACATCACCATGGCACTCATCTAAATACTCATGTAAACACTAATAGAACATTCACCTACGATATATCTTTACGGTTGTTGGACATCAAGCCATCAATTACGTGGTCAAAATTGAACCTATGGATATAAACAAGTCAAAGCTGAATATCCATGGTCAAACAAGTAACATCAAAGTTGTATGGGCACTTAGGCTAGATAAGGTGCGCTAGGTGAGTGCGTGGGTTAAGGTGTAGGGTTTAGGTGCAAGCTGGTGGAGGTAGTGTAGGTGTTTTCTTTGGCTAGTTGAGCTGAGGGAGCCTAGTGTAGTGTGCTACGTCAAGACTGATGCGAATCTATGTGTTTGGTGATAGAATTAGTGAGACGATGGTGGAGGCTAAGGTGTAGGTGTAGGAACTTGGTGAAGGCTAGGTTAGCTCGGGTGCTAGGCTATATGATAGGCTGGTGTAGGCTGGTGTAGGCTATGGTGAGGCTGGTGTAGCTGGC